>JBBBDQ010001581.1:5077500-5162500 GCA_037127315.1 Ascarosepion bandense
TATCTACAATATTTTGTTACAGTACAAAACATAGACAAGGTCTCAGACTGGATATTTTCTCTCTACAGCCAAAGTTTTGCACGAAATGCTTTAAAGTTAGCCTCACAAATGGTTATTTCTGTACCTCCTGAAAAGTAAAAATCTACCACTGGGGGTACATGTGCCGTAGTTTAGGAAGCCCTGCTCTAGACAGTTACGTCGTACTCTGATGAAATTCTGAAGGACGAAACTCGTCGCATGTAAACTTTTTCCACTTTTTCGTACATTTTCCCCAATATTGTTCTTGGTATATAAAAATATACAAAGTTATCTCGTATATATATTTGAGAGTTTATATATATATATATATATATATATATATATATATTTGAGAGTTTATCTTGTTCTAAAAAGATGAGCATCGTTACTTTTTTTCTGTAGGTTAAGGTTACTTTGTTTTGAGATGTTGTTGTTGGTATGTTTTGGTTTGTGTTTTTTTGAGTTTACATATATGTTTTCAAAGGTTTGTATTACTTTGTTTTTTAATTATATGTTTTCCTAAAGTAGCTTCAGAATAAATTTAAAAATACAGACACGAAAACAAATTTATACTACTCTATGACCGTTTCCTTGTCACAGGATACTAAATGAAAAGTCCTAAAGTAAATTTAATAAACTTAATTTCAGAAGTGTTAATTCCTATGTCTATACAGTTTCCATCTACCAATCGTCTGTCTCCGATTACTCTTCATCATAAATAACGTAAATTTTAAACAATATATTCATGCTAATAATAATAAAAATAATAAAGATGGCTTACACCTAAAAAACAGTCAACGATTAACTTACTGTAGGATAACGCGTTTAAGGCGAGAAGATTTTGTAAATAAAGTGATCGTTATTAAGGAATAGAACATTAATAGCGAACAAGTAAACAAGATGTTCAAGGACTTATTTCTCAACTCAGAGTTTCGCAAAAGTGTATCCGCATCAAGGTAAAAATAAATCAATTCAATAAATCTATTTATCTTGCCTTTTATGCAAGGATTTCCGTCTGGGAAGCGATAAACCGCTTAAATCTTTGAATTTTTTTATTTATTCATTCAGGACACACACACACATATAATTTTCATTTCTCAAAACACTATTTTAACATTTTACTTTTTCAAAAACATTAAACTTACAGTTGAGAGAGAGAGAGAGAGAGAGAGAGAGAGAGAGAAGGAGAGAAAAAGAGAAAGAAAGATAAAAGCTATTGACAAACAAAATGTCTCAACATATTTCTGTAATCCGAATCTTCTGTATGTCCGAGAGATTTCAGCTAAACTTTTAGTCATTATCAAGGATAATACTGTCTTTTTTATTTTTTACTTTTAACTGAATGCATTGATTTTTTTAAAATATATGTATCTACAGTTAGAGTAAAGTTCTATTTTGCAAACACGGTCAGCACATTGTAGCCGTGTTCATAGTTGATATTATTGAGTATTGCTTTTTTTTTATTTTTATTAATAATGCTTCCATTACTTTTAGGCTTTTTAAAACACTCAATACATGACTCTCTCTCTCGCTCACTCATTCTCTCTCTCTCTATCTCTATCTCTCTATCTCTCTATACATACATACATACATACATACATAGTAATTTTTTATTGATTCACGCATGTATTGGAATTTTCGACAAATATGTGCGTTGAGGTGCAGTGGATATAGGCCTGGAACGAGAAATCGGAGAGCCGAGTTCAAATTCCTAGTTAAATTCGTTGCATTCACTTATGCACAAATATTCTTGGAAAAGGTATTAATCCGTCTCTTCACTCCAGTTATGGGTTAAATAACAGGTCAGATTGAGTTCCATAGCCTTGGCTGGCAACCAGTCTACCGCAGAAAGTAATGGAAACCTACTTCGGGATGCATCTTCTGCCCAGTCAGTTATGTCTCTTTTGAGACATGATCGCCCAAGCATGTATCACGTATGGCACTTAACTGACTGACTGATGTTGCGTATCAAAGTTGGCAAATTTTCATATTGGTTTAAATAAATCATATATATATATTTACGTGTGTGTGTGTGTGTGTGTGTGTGTGTGTGTGTGTGTGTGTGTGTGTGTGTGTGTGTTTAATAAATATTTTCTCTGTAATTAAATACATTGCGCTTATTCTGTGTATCATTTTTAATATTTTAAGAATGCTAATATCATATTACTGGCATCCACTTGAATTATTTACCAAAAAAAAAATCTCTTAACACGGATTGTTTTCCTTTACTATATATATATGCATATGTGTGTGTATTTATATATGCATGTATTCAATAATTACAAGACATGATAAAACATACAAAAACAACGCAAAACTATCAAAATTTATATAGAACCAGAAAGAAAACAATATTACCACTGAAATAAGAAATAGTAAAAAGAGCTCCGCCACACAGCAGTAATAGCAAAAGTAGTAAATTATGCCTGACAGAAAAACTAGCAATAACCAACATTAAAAAATTGAAGTAAAATACAAAACAAAAGAAACGAGAAAATGGAAAAATATAGACATGCGAATGAATTAATTTGCTACTCAAACAAGTAACAAAAAAAAACGAAACATACAAACAGTATAAATAAATATTTTAAAAAATGAATAAAAAATGAAAAATATAAATATAAATACGAATACAAATACGAATACAAATACTCAATCACGATAATCAACAGAAAATAATAAACAAAAACACAACATACAAATAATATGAATATGAAAAATAAAAATACATACAAACCCTCAATCACGACCAAAACAGAAAATAACATGACAACCACAAAAAATAAAATGGCACATAATGCACCCAAACACAAATATACACAAAAGCACCCAATCATGACCCAGAAAAAATAAGCCGTCACGCGACAAGCATACCAACAAATTAAGAAAAAGGTCAAACTAATAAAATAAAAGAGGCCAATACAACAAAAGAGCCAAACCCAACATAAAAATTAAATCAAACACCCATTAATGCGTACACTAAAAAAACAAAAAACAAAAGAACAATAAAAATTTTTAAAAATAATCAAATTTTTGCACAATAAAAACAAAAAAAAAGCAGAAAGAAAAAAGTTCTATATAAACAAGAAATACACCGGGATCTAACAGCAAATAGCCCTGACAAGTGAGAACATCATAACGGTGTCCTCACGAAACTTCGATGTTGGCATTAATTTGCTCATCTAAAAAGACAAATGCTTCGTGTTTATCAGCGCTCTATTTCAACCATGATATCGAGCACTTTACGATAAAAACCTGCTTGCCAAAATACACTTTATTAGTAAAACCACTGAAAAGAAACAACTTTGGCGCTAAACATTATCACAATTAAACACTATGTATATTGTTCTGCATGACCCGCGTTTTCAGACGTCGGCTAAACGTCTAAGAACATTTCACACGCTTGCCAGATGGGGGTTACAATGATACTCTAGTTACACACCTACATTGCTGAGGAATGCCTTTAATAAAATTTTACAAACTTCTTGAATATTCCTTTTAATTAATTCTGTCATCTTCCTGTATGTGAACTTCTCTTAGCAACGCCTTCGCAACCTTGAAACCCCGCCTTAAATTTTTAATGTCTTGAGAAAAAAGATGCCTTTCTCACTAGTTTAGCCAGCAACATGTCGCCAACGAACATTGCCACCAAAGTCATGGCTACTAACAACGAAAATCTTTTCCTCGTGTCGTCGTCGTCGTCGTCTTCTGTCTTTGGATCAACGTGGAGATAAAAACATTCGACACACACAGAAGCGATAAGAATGTAAAGCAAAATAAAGACGAGTCCGGCTTCCGATCGCGCTTAGAGAATAGACAAACCCAGCTAATGAATCTGATTGAACTTCGGACCAATGCTACACCCACGCCTCACCGCCAAGATCCGTTCGTAAAAAGAAACGAATGATAACCAACATGCCGGACCACCCAGGCTCCACGACAATAGATTCCCGCCTTTTTGTGCACGCGAGACCGCCTATCGCCAGCCATTGGCGAATATACCACAGAGATGAGAAGAAACTGCAATTTTGTCGATCAGTATACGTTCAGTTTTTCGGGCTGCAAACGTTGCTGTGTTTGCTTCGTCTGCACTGTTTTTATTTGAATTTGGCTCCTATGTCGATGTTTTGCTCGCATTATTATCAGCATCAACACCACCATCATCTTTTCTGATAATAATTTCAAAAGTCAAACGTTTCGACGCCGTCATCATTCTTTCTATTATTAATTTTTATTTTATTTCAAGAGTCAAACGCTTTGACGCCGTCACCATCCTTTCTGTTATACATTTTAATTTCATTTCATAGGTCAAACGTCTTGACCACTTTTTAGAAATACGCTCAAATTTTGTTTGATTTCAATCGTCTTCTACAAAATATTTTTTCTACATAGTTCATTAGCTATGCATTTTCTTCAGTAACTAACAAGAGAATGAAGGCTTTACGCTGCACACATCGCTATTACAACTAAAACATATTACCCACTGCCTAACTGAGCTCATTTCCACTGTTTGTTCCAGCAAGTATTAAGTAATATTAATCATTTCCATACAGGGACATTAAACATTTATTGGCCGACCAGTTAGCCATACACTTGGCTGAAATTTATAAAATATTTGTCCTAAAAAAGGTTTTCAGAAAAATAGACTTCTCGTGTCCAGTAACGTGTCGTGTCAAGAGCGATAACAGTTACTGGACAC
Source organism: Ascarosepion bandense (assembly GCA_037127315.1). Classification (NCBI taxonomy): domain Eukaryota; kingdom Metazoa; phylum Mollusca; class Cephalopoda; order Sepiida; family Sepiidae; genus Ascarosepion; species Ascarosepion bandense. The sequence continues at coordinate 5,082,218 of JBBBDQ010001581.1, forward strand.
GAGATGGAAGTTTCTTTCCTAGTATTTGTTTAAGGTAATGCTGAAAGTCAACATTTTTATTATAATATTATCTTTCCTTCTACTTACATGCGATATTCAGTTTAGTTGTTGCTACTTAGTCACTTTACTTAATTGGTAAAGCTATTTCTTTGTGATTCTGTAGTGCCAATCTACAAGATCTGATGAAGGATTGTTTTCTTTAATGGATTCATTCGCTCGAAGTGATTTTTAATTATTAGTCCGAGTAATCGGTATACAGCTGACATTTTAGATATATCTGAACGATTTGGACACCATGCATGGTATCCATGTAAGAGTCTACATTTGACGAAGGTATTTGACGAACATGACATGAGTCCTGGCGGCATTAGACAAAACTACCCCTAGCCAAGCCTAGTCTTCAATTTCTTTATCTCCAACACTAAATTTGTCATAGATGATCTGAAGTGTTAAAAATTTATTAACTCCACATTCTGAATCATTTATATGGATTCAGAGTATCACTCTGCGTCTAACTCCAGATAACAGTTTCTGTTTTGGCAAGATTTATATTAAGTCATATTTCTTCAAACACCTGGTAAAAAATGTTAATTTTTGGGGTTCAAAATAATTCTGAGATATCTATCTACATTTCTGAGATGAGGTATTTACAATATTTACAATATTTACATTGTTCGCATTATCATCTTCACATTTGTTGCCATATGGACATTCAATATTTGTCTATCTTCTGAGATGTTGTATTGTAATTACACTGTTGTCCTTATCATTGTTACCTTATCATCAGTATGTGTCTATATTTCTGAGATGAGATATTGTAATTATTTACACTATTTACATTGTTCTGACTGTTGTACTCATCTTTGTTGCGATATTCATCTTCAATATTTGTCTATATTTCTGAGATGAGGCATTGTAATTATTTACAATAATTAAATTGCTCATCTTTCTTGCCATATTTCTGACGTTTCAGCCGTTGTACGCTCTGGCCTTCTTCATGTTTCGAACTAAACACTTTCTTTCGTTCACCGTGGTAGATTGTTCTAGTTTCACGAGTCATGCATCTTTCAGATGTCTTAGTATCAGTATCCACGATTTATTTCTGTGGTGAGGTACCAATGAGGTACCAATCAACTGAAGTAGTACAATGTCCGAGACATTGTGAGTATGGCAACAAAGATGAACAATGTAAATAGTGTCAAAGATCATTCTTATCGCATTTAGGAATACTTATGTCATCGGCATATCTACATTGGTCTCTGGGGGGAAACAGGAAAACGATTTTCTACTACTATATTTGTTACGGGTGTAGTGTATATGGCCAGCCACTCGCATCCAATGATGCCTGTTAACTAGGAGGGCTAGCTAGTCCTGGTTGCAAACGGCTGTTTAAAAGCGTCTTGTTCAACACCCACAAATCCCACCTGTGATTTATACTACAAATATTCTAAGCGGACATTAGTAACAGTTTCTGTGAAAGAGAGCTATATCTCATATTTGAATAACGCCAAGACGCTTAAACCCTCGATCACGATGACTTGTCTCGCAAATTACATAATGATTACTTCGAAGCAGCATCGAACCTAGACTAAGAATAGTAACCAGTAGGCACCAAAGTCAACCATCGCATTGAAAACATTGAAATAAGCTATTAAATAACCCTAGAGTAAAAACCTTAGCCAGTAAGCACTGAAAACATTGAGATAAATTAACAAAAAACCTAGAGTAAAAGCATTATCCAGTAGATACCAAAGTCAACCTTCGCATTGAAATCATTAAGATAAACTATCAAATTAACTTAGGGCACCTCGGCATGGTGTAATGGTCAGCAAGCTTGAACCAATTACAACTGAGTAGTGAGTTCGATCTTCACTGGGTGTACCATACTATCGGCCTTGTGCCACATCTAAGCGACGCTTAGAAAATCGCCTATCAAATGAACCTAGAGTAAGAACCTTAGCGAGTAAAGCACTAAAGTCAACCCCCGAATTGAAAACATTGAAATAAGCTAACCTAGAGTAAAAACATTAACCGTCAGGATTGAAACCCGGCCGATTCTACCTCTAAGCTCATCGGTGGAGGAAGACAGATCTTAGCGTATTATATACACAATGTAAACACACACCAGTAGTCGAGAGTGTTCAAATTCATTACTGAATAAATGATGTGTTAATAACGGTGAGTAGCTACTGTTTTTACAGTCTACCATTTCCCCAGAGCGTAAATAGTCATCCGCAAACAGTCTTGTTTCGCTGAATCACAGCTCATCAGTACTGTTAGACTGATGAGTCCGGTTAAACTATATATGTATATATATATATATTTTGTGTGTGTGTGTGTGTGTGTGTGTGTGTGTGTGTGTGTGTGTGTGTGTGAAAATAGCGGAAACACCTTGAAATTTCAAGCAAATTTATTTCAATATGGTGTTGGAAAGCCTTTGGCAATAATTACGGCTTAAATTTTGCGTGGGATCGATTCGTACAAAGTTTGAATTGTTTTCAGGGGAATTTTTATTCATTTTTCAGCTAAAACAGTCTCCAATTCTTTCAATGATGAATTAAGTGGTATCAACTTGTTTTTCTAAATGAATTATAAATGTTCAATGATGTTGAAATCTGGGGACTGTGGTGGCTAGAAATGATGTTCTACTTCACTAGAATGTTCCTTGCGTCATTCAGCTATAAATCTAGCAGTATCATTGTGTGGATTATCGCCCAGAAAGATGGTATTTTCCTCTGGAAACAGTTTCTGAAGCATAGGATGATGTTGATCATTTAAAATTCTTAAATAGTCCAGACTATTGATTTTAATAAACTTATTTAAATGATATGTGTAAAAAAAAAAATGATTTTAGCAAAAGAAATTAAGTACTACAAAAATTAAATCTACAAACATAAATAGACAAGCTTTTGACAATTTGATCAAATCAAATGTTCCAAATTATGCTATTATCGTACTAGGTGCTTCCATTATATATATATATATATATATATATATATATATATATATATATATATATATAATTATTTAATTACTTAGTTTTTGATTATAATTAAATTAGACCAGTACACAGTTGTATTGTATTAAAAAGTGTTCAATACTTTAATTATATTGTAGAACTTTGAATATTTTTCATTTGTAAACGAGTTATTACGCGACCTAGGTTTCTACTGTGTGGTGTTTTCAGGCTATTTACAAAAATTGATTGTTACCGTTTTTTTAAAAACGCTTACATAACAGGAATTCTTTTTGAACGCGCAATTTTCTAAAAGTTTTCTAGTTTTAATGCAAACCTGTGATTGAACCATCTATAGACTGTGCCAGGAAGAAAAGTTAGCTGTTATGTTATTCCCAAACAAAACAGGAAGAATTACCAAACTATTGGTATTGGTGAATTTAAACAATGTTACTAAACTCATGAACACTCTTTTCTAACCGCAATCTAAGATTTCAAACATCCTTTTCCCGAAGTTTTTAGAAAATGAAAGGACTAAAACCCATAGTTTCCCATTGGAAACTGATATGTTCAGCCCGCACACCCAAAAAAAACCGATACAATAGATGTAATCTATGTTTAGTTGAGAAAATTAAATTAATAAAGTATGCTAAACAAAATCTACTTTTAAATGATAATATTTTTAAATATAATATATCTAAATTTTTACATTTTAAAATTTGAAATTATAATATAAAAACCCTCCTAAAAGCAATTCAAAATTAATCTATGTCTGATAGAAACTTTACTTCCTTTTTCCTAATCTTTAGAGTATTAATTAAATTTAATTAAAACGACTTTATCGAGCTAAATTTTTAACCCTTATATTTTCCAGACCCATGATTTTAGATAGCAACTAAATACAAATTCTAAGTTTATTTTCCCTGCCCCCTATATACTTCCCCTATCTAAAATTTTCATATTAAACTTTTTTCGTCTATCCCTCTAGTGTTTCATTCATATCAATAATCAGTTTCTAAACTTATTTATAAATAGAACTGTGTGCGTGTTTGTGTCCGTTACCTATAGACTCCAAAACGGCTGAACCGATTTTCTTGAAAATTTACACAGTTGTACTATAAGTGTCTGCGAGTGTTCTTAGCTAGGTTTTGTGTCGAGGTACCTCCGATAAATATCGATAATCGATAATTGAAAAAATCTGGTTATAGAAGGTGTGGTCCGATTTTAATCAAAGTTGATACACTCATAGACAAAGACATAAAAAACGATACTCAGAAGTTTCAAGATTGCAGTTCTTACAATAGTGCAGAAAATCGATAATATATATATATATATATATATATATATATATATATATATATAAAAGGCAAGATGTTTGTGTGTGTGTCTGTTTATCTACCTGTATGTTTGTATTTTTTTCAGCCCTTTTATTTTAGTTTTTGCTTCGGGTTTGGCTCTAAGTAGGTATAATTGTAGTTCTTAGTCTTAGCCATGATACCATTTACTCGGAGGACTTATTTAGCCTTCAAAATTCAGTTTACGACGAAAAAAACTTATTTGATATCGATACCAGGAAATCAAAATTTGACTTACATCCATTCATTTTTCTTTCAGTCTGCGGTTTCGCTTTAACTGGAAACAACTATTGCTTTTAGTCTTTCGTGCCAACGTCCAAAGTGTCTGAGCTCCAGGACCATCGATTAGTTTTAAAGCTTTCATTACACCCGAGCAACGACGGGCTATACTGCTAGTATTGATATAATTAGATAACATGAGGGAATCTATGATCTGCACTACAATTATTTATATCTTTAAAATTCCTTATAACACTCCTTCTATATTAGGTAACTCCCATTTTATTTCGTGCATCCATATTTTCTTTTAAAAGATTTTTGTGTTAATATATATGTATGTATGTATATATATATATATATATATGTGTGTGTGTGTGTGTGTGTGTGTGTGTGTACATATTATTTATGAAAATCTTCTTTTTAGACAACCTCCAATATAATATTTCCTTTTTTTACTCCTCCCTTTTTATTCCAGTAGTAGAATTTAAAATAATTTTATTCCTACAACAGTAAGACGACATTATTTTAAACTAGGTATCTCCACTTATTTTCGTTGTCTAAATTTTAAGTTTGATTTTTCAAAATAAAAACGTTTTCTTAAAAATTTTATTTTCGATTTAATTGAAAGCTAGATAATTAAATCTACTATTTCCAGTAAGCAAAATACTCTGGTGTATTTTAAACAGAAATTGTTTGATTGGAATCTAAAATTTTTGAACTTTTTAATTTTTCAATTTTTCGGCCATTTTTGAGCGATTGACAGGTCTGTAAACAAAAGTTAATTTTCGGTTTTAAAATTCTCAGCAAAAATAAAATATACATCTGTGACACATGGTTTTTGGAAAATTAACAAATTTAATGTTTAATTAATCTGATTTATACAAATCTTACTTTATAACATGAAATTTAGAATAAAAGTATTTTTAAATACAGACTTGTTCTTTCTAGCCTATCCACCGTAATTGAAATGTGTTGACAGATAGAAATAAGATAAGCGTTTGGTGATCACAAGTGCCATAATTGTAAAATGTTTTTCCGGTAAAGAGGAGTAACCCTGAAACAAAGACCTTTTAATTTACACATAAGTATTACCATTAAAAAAAATAAATAAATAAATAAAATGCACATACACAAAAAAATGAATATTATTTTAAAAATACGATGGCTAAATGATTTTTATTAAACTTTTCAATTTTCGATTAGTAAATATAGTCTTAAATATGTAACCTGCCAGCATGTCTACAAGAACTGAAAATATTTAAAAATATTTTTGAAGCTTTATTAATTATTGTAATTTAAAAAAACAAAAATGAAAACAATTCTTTTAAAATTTCATTAATAATCGAATTTTCTTCAGACTATAATGTTTGACATTTATATTATTTATTAAGGCAATTAAAGCTTATCTAATGAAATTATGTCATAGTTTTAAAGCATTTACTTTATTATTCGGAGCAGTATTCGGTAAAAGGGGTTAAATGGTTTTAGAAAATAATACATTATGTATTATTTTCTAAAACTATTTAACCCCAATGAGTCCTGCGTTTAACTAATGAATCCAAGTTTTGCCTATAGAATTTAATTTTTTTTTAATTTCATGAATTTACGTGAAGTTGGGGTAACAGATGTAAAAAAAAAATAGTTTTACCAAGATTTTTAAAAACAAATAAACTTCAAAAATAATTTACAAATAGGTCCTGAAAGCTTCATTAAAATCCGGCAATTATTTTATTTTTGAAAGAATTTCCAAATTAATTTGTTTGTCACAGGCAAAAAAAAGTAATATTACGTTTTCCATTGTAAACTCTCGTAACGATTTGATTACCCGCTAACTCAAATCAAAACAGGACTTTTTACTAAAATTTCTAACGTGTTAGAAGGGATTAATTTTTTTTAATTAAAAAATATTTTGATCTTTCCTCTTAATAATAATATAAACATTTTTATGGAAAAAATACGTTTTTATTAAATTTGGGGCCTTTATAATTCATACTATGCTGTTTAGCGATTTATGGAGGTACCTATTTTAAATGGAAAATTTAAAAAAATACAAATTTCCCTTTTATTTTATTTTATCTTATTTTTTCCTTATTTTGAAGAAATGTTTTATTCTATTTTTATTAAAATAAAAAATAAAATAAAATATTTTTATAAAATTAAAAATATTTTATTTTTATTTATTTTGAAAAAATATTTTCTTTTTATTTTGAAAAAATACAATATTTCTTTTTCTGCTTCTCCCTTTTTATTCCAGTAGTAGAATTCAAAGTAATTTTATGCCTAGTAAGACGATATTATTTTATACGAAAAAATTATTGAAAATACTTTTGGCAAAATCCGAATATTACATTATATTAACTTTTTCTCTATTTCCCTTTTCCGTTTTTTTCTTTCTCCTTTTCTTTTTCTTTTTCTATTTTATGTATCTATCCCTTTCTTCCCACTCTCTTTTAGCTGAGATTTCTTTCGAAGTAATTTTTTCTTCTTTCTTTCCTCATGTTACCTTTAACTCTTTCCCTGTCTGTCCCGTTGTTTTCTTTTTCCCTTTCTTTTCGTTTTCCCTGTCCCCCACTTACTTTCCTGTAACACGCTTAATTTTTAACTTTTAATTTCTTAACATAGATGTAATCTAAAAGTTATTTTCAATCCTTTGAATCCTTTTCGCTTTTTCTTTTTTCTTTTCCCCTTCGTGTCATTGTCTAGACGGCAACCTTCTAACAAAATCTACCCTCTCTTTTAACACCCATCTCATTATTCTTTCTGATATTATTTTTTATATATATATATAAACTTACGGGTATGAATTTCTTTTTGAGTATACTTCCGGTAAATGAATGTTGTACTGTGTTTGCATAATAATTGAATTTTGCCGCTGATGAAGTGCATACGCCATATGTAATTTTCTGAGTTTTATTTGAAAACAAAAAAAATATGTGTGTGTGTGTGTGTGTGTGTGTGTGTGTGTGTGTGTGTGTGTGTGTGTGTGTGTGTGTTGTATCGCCGAGGTGGCGGACGATCCCCAGAAGATATGCGCGGAGTATATACAGCACAATATCCGTGCTAAAGGAATTTTAATATAAATAAGACAAACACCAGAAGACATAGCAACAAATAGTAGAGGAGAACTTAAAGTCGTTAGAGTCGCAGAGAGTACAGTCCGATAATCAGCGTCAATGACACTCCAAATTCTGGGATTTACCACCTTCCCACCAAAGCGGATGCGACACAAGGTCAATTGTAGTAGGGATTCCGAGTTCATAAGCTCATCCAGAAATATCCCATGGACCCAGCTTAAGGCTAGGTCGGGCGCTTGCCTATTCACCCCAGACAAAACTCTACGCTTTGGCGAAGCCCTGTCTAGGCCCCTCTCTTGACAAAGAGATGATTCGGATCACGTGTCAGTGACACTCCGAATTCTAATGCTGACTGCTATTAGTTTTTATTTTTGTAGCTACCTTGGTTCACACACCATTCCATTCTTGAGAGCGATAGAAGGGTGTTAGCTGCTCTAGAACAGTGTGTGTGTGTGTGTGTGTGTGTGTGTGTGTGTGTGTGTGTGTGTGTGTGTGTGTGTGTGTGTTACAACAAAGTTCATGCTGTTCAAGGCCAGGAGGCACTCGCGGTAGCGGTTGACATTGAGAAGCGGTTTATAAGGATAGGAAGGATGGATTACAGTTATCCATAGACATGAATAGGTTCAAATTGAAGTAATCTGGGAAACATCCTATTTGGAGCCGGTTCCACAGAGCAGTGGATCGCGAGAAGAAGCTGTTGAAGTAGAACTTTCTTCTCGCAAATGGAATACAGATGGTATGTGAATAGTTTGCTACAATATAAGTGACATGCCGGGTCCTAGCCGTTAAGGTTAGACTTGTTGGAACCAAGGAATGTAGTTCGGTCGAGCACTTTCCATGGGAGTAGCGATAATGCAGCAAGAGATTTCCCACATTTTGCCCGTGAGAGAGAATAATTCGTCATCCTTAAGGACTTGGAGACGCTTTTAAACTCACTCACTCTATTGTTTTATTAAACGTGACATGTATCTAACCAATGAAATCAAACTCCAATCAAAATACTGTTTCTTTGCATTTAAAAAAAAAAGATTTAAAAAAAAGATTTAAATCATTCGTTTTTAACAATCTCTGAAGAAGCTTGTTAAAGTTAAACATGCTAGACTAAAGACACGTTTTCTTGACCGTTCTTTACTTATTCTATTCAGCTTATCGGATTTCAATCCATATACTCTCTCTCTCTCTCTATCTCTCTCTCTCTCTCTCCCTCTCTCTCTCTCTCTATATATATATATATGTGAGTACATGAATAACAATAAGGAGAAACCTTTTAACAACTCGTTTCATTACAAAACGGAACTTCTTCAGACAATATTGATTAAATCAATTATATATATAAAAAAAAGTTTGCGCGAGAAAAACCCAAATTCCGTTTACAATTTACTTCGAAACGTTAAAGGTACAGAGACGTTCATCATTTACATTTAAATGTGACGTTTGATGTAAGTACATGTTTAATTTAGCTTATCACATATTTTTCCATTTATTCTTTATTTTGATGTCTATTTTTGTCATTTTTATATACTTCTGTGATGAGGTATTGTAATTACATTATTCAGATTGCTCAGAATAGTAAATATTTTGTGACCGAGTATTGAACTCACAACTCTTTAAATCAATGAGGTCACTGGATCCAACCAACGCTTTTATCAATTGAAGACATAATAAAGGACAGAAATAAAGGGTTCAGATCAAAACTTTCAGTCACCTGAAGAAGATCGGTTTATACAACAGTCGAAACGTCGTGAATATGGCAACAAAGATGAGGACAATAGTCTAAACAATGTAAATAATCTATTTTTATTGTTTTGCTAAGAGATGAGGTTTATAATCCTGGATTGAAGAAATGTTTTCATCTTGCTATTCATGTACACACTAATTATTCTCGTGTATGTTATTTCTATATCATAATTTTCATACATACATACATACATATATATATATATATATATATATATATATTAATCTGACAGATGATATATATATATATATATATATATATATATATATATATATATATACTTCCTCAGAAGTTTTCTATAGGAACTGGCTTGACGCTATTGCCTAAAGGGTGTTAAAAGAATCGAACTCTCTTTAAACCGGGATCCCCCTATGTTCTCGTTCGTAAAGTCAACGCCAGGCCGACGCCTTATACTACTACCGTTTACAGCTTTCCATTTTGCGACACTGTTGGAGTTTTCGTCCCGGAAAACTCTTCAGTCACAGACACGCAACTCGCACCTCTGCGGGTGCAGTTTGCACGCGGCTGGCACAAACAGAGCAAGTTTACTTCAAACAAAGTCGTTGAATATGAAGATAATATCAACATAGGTTGTTTGGAGAAATGAAGAAATCCTTGCATGCAAATGCCAGAAAAAGAATGAAGATGTTTTTCATTTGCGAGTACGTAGTCTATTTTGTATGCAGCCGTTCGTGTGAATGTTACGTTGAATCGGCGTTTCGCCGTAGAGCATAGTTGAGTAGATTTGAAATTTTCTTGTCTACCTTCGTCTCTTTCTTCTAAATCGATCTTCTCTTCTTTCTGTTATTATTAGTTTTATTATGCGTACTACTACTACTACTACTACTACTACTACTACTATTACTATCATCATTATTATTATAATTATCGTCCTACTTCGCCGTCTTTTTCTTGGATACCTTCGTTTTCTTCCTCTACATTTCTTTTTTTCTTCCCATTATTATTATTATTATTATTATTTGCCATCTTCTTGGCTACCTCCGTCTTCTACGTTTTCTCCTCGCTATTATTATTGTTGATGCTGTTGTTGCTATTTTTTCGCCATCTCCTCCTGATTATTCTTTCTTTTACTATTATTGCAAGATATTTTCACTATCACTATAATCATCAACACCAGAAGTATCAACAGCAGCAAGAGTTATATTAGTAGTAGTTGTAATAGTAGTAGTAGTAATCGCAACTGAAAAAGGAAACAATGACAGAAACAAAACGAATGCCATAATCGTAATTGTTTTAACCGAGAGACTTTTTGACTGTCAAACACTTGTTTTTGATAAATTGGTCTTTTACTCACACTTCAGGGTTTGAGCAAAAAGTCAGACGTTGCCAAGCGACATCTGAATTTTACTAGTTATAGATATTTTTTGTCAAATGTCGGCGGGGACATCAAACAGGTCTTGCACTTCCTGTACTTACTTCCGGTGACGGAATCAGCAGCAAATTATAGATGGTCGAGCTAGAATCGAGCAGAGTGTCGGCTTACGAAGGGATAATTGGAGTTAGGTTACACGCGGGCAGCAACTTATATCGATATCAAGTGGTAGACTGGTGATCGAGGGTAACAGATAGGTAGATATCAACTGAAATATATTAGGTCAAGTTAGCATAGTTTGGCACAAGGTGATAGATAGATAGATAGATAGATAGATAGATAGATAGATAGATAGATAGATAGATAGATAGATAGATAGATAATTTGTTTTTCGCGCCTCAAATAGACCAACATGTTAGTATTAGAGCAGGGATTGTCAAGCTTTTTTGACCAGTGACCTCTTTTCCTTTCTCTTCCTTCCCTAACAACCCACATTTAAAATAGATTTAAAACTTATAACTTGCGCTGATGCTGCTAATTAAAATGCTAAAATGTATGAAAAGTTTTAAAAAAAAGAAACATGAATCAATTTCAAAATTCAGACCCGAGTGTTATCAGGTTCAAAACCCACGAATCCAAAAAAGAAAAAACAGAATTAAATAAAGAGTAAGCAATGATCAATGTAACATTAAATAAGTCTAATCAAAATAAAAAGCTACAATGGGAAGATCTCAGTAAGGCTTTTGACTCTGTTGATTGTCGAACTCAGTGTCTTTCTTTCATCTGCACCGTAGAATACAACATAAATATACACTAACTAAAATTTAGCCCAGTCTCATTCACGCATCGACCTCCATTCGACCCCTTGAATACCATCGATCCCCGAAACTCCTCACCGACCCCTAGTAGGTTGTTTGGACGCCGTTTGACGTCCCTTATATTGGAGGCTTAATTTTGACCAATGGGAAGACTTTTTCTATTTACTACTTACTACATCCTCAAAATATGGGGCTTAATCTGCCGTTTCTTTCTAAGGTTAATTACTTTTAATTGTAATACAGGGAACGATGGATAGATTGTATTCTAAATTACTCAAAAATAACACTAACACTGGCATCTCATTTTAACAGATATATTTACCATGATTACACAAAAATATCTTAAAATACTAAAGAGTAAATTTATTCAATAAAATCGCCATTGGCTTCAACCACGGCCCCCGGACAATTTCGGAATCTCTTGCCACACTTCTGGGCGGTGTTCTTATTTAAATTGGTTAATACTGTCATAACCGTTGCCTTCAGTTCATCTTTGGTATTACAAAAAGATTTCTTGGTCTCCCGCTTTCGCTCAACTGTGTTCCACGCATCATAATTAAGGGGGTTGCAGTCTGGGGAGATACATGACCAGATATAAGGGGTGATGCGATTGCAGAAATTTTCTGACAGTCATGGCTGCGTTCTCCTGCATGTGTGGTATGGTGCAGATTCCTGTTACCAGGCATAGTCTTCAAGCAGCAACCCGCTTGACCCAGGTAAACACTACCTTCTCAAGGTATTTTATGTCGGTTTCCGTGTTGAGTCGGGAGTTCTTTTTTTATTAGAACAATCAGAGTGAGTTTTCCAAGCTGCCGCATCTTTGTAATCAACTTCATTCAACTTTTTCCGAATCCTCTGCACTGTTCTCAGATTGACATGCAAACACTCTTAAATGTTCGTATTGGAGCTTACGGCGCTAATGCAGTTTCCAAATTTCTGGTAGAGTGAATAGCGTCATGATGCTGTCTTTCTCATAGACAGGCCCCAAATGATTTTACTATGCTGTGCAGTCGACGAAATCAAATTAACGCGCATGCGCGTGATTAAAAGTATAAAATGGCGACCATTTACCGACTGTATTTTATTGGCAATTGTGTCATAGGTTCAGAACTGGAAATATATCTCGCAGACCAAACACATATCATATGACACAGGATATCGCACATTCTAGATCAACTTAATGAAGCCTCCCAGACACATCACTTTGAAACAACGGTTTCCGTACGAATTACGAATCACCGAAGTTAAGCAACGTCGGGCATGGCCAGTAACTAGATGGGTGACTTGGGAATACCAGGTGTGTTAAACTTCGAGGATAATGAATAATGGTTTAGAATCGGGAAGCCGAATTTTAAAGCTGGTCAGGTTCGTTAAATTTACTTCCATGCAAATACCCTTGAGAAAGGTATCAATCCATCTCTTCTTTCTCCAGCTACGGGTTAATTAGTAAGAACTGTATTACTAAAACCATTATTATCTTCAAAGAAGAAAGAGAAGTGCGTTCAAGATTACGTCAATAAATAGCCCATAGTTTGATATGCCGTTAAACAAAGAAAAGAAAAAAAAACAACTTTTATATGAGAATTGTAGGGCACTTGGAAACGTGAATCCTAGACGATGTTTGGTGCTTCACGATTTAAGTAAGGAAAAAATCATACATCGAATTTCCATAATAAATCTGTTTTCTGGAAAGAACGGTCACATGAAATATGAATTGCTTACACCAACTGTCTGCCGCGAAAATTAGTCTTCCGCTGTAAATTAGATTATAAACGGTAAATATGAGTAATGGTGATCGAGCGTTTTTATTCGATGTTTGAAGCGGTACTGTTGGAAAAGTCAGTCAGTTAAGTGTCATACGTGATACACGCTTGGGCGATCATGTCTCGAAAGAGACATGACTGACTGGGCAGAAGATTATCCCGCAGAAGGTTGCCATTGCTTTCTGCGGTAGACTGGTTGCCGATCAAGGCTATAGAACCAAATCTGTCCTGCTATTTAACCCATAACTGGAAGGAAGAAACGGATTAATACCTTTCCCAAGGGTATTTGCGCGTAAGTGAATGCAATGAATTCGGCTGGAATTCGAACTCGGCTCCCCGATTTCTCGTTCCGAGTCGATATCCAATGCACCACAACGCACATAAAACCGAAATGCCGGGAAAAATTCATTTCCTCCCTTTCTCTTGCTTATGTCCGAGTCCAGTGTATTCGCCTAGATTACGAATACGCCCCAGTCTACTTCAGATTCTCTATGATGCCGAGTGGATAAGTCGAACCACTGATTTTTATCAAAATTTTAGTGAAAAAAAGGAGTGACCTATTCGCGAGTAAAAACGGTGCGCTAAAAAACCGGTGTAATTGCAAAGAATTGATACTGCTAGGATTAGAAAATCATTTTGCATTACGAGCCCTTTTCACAAAATAAGGCGTTGAATTCAAACAACTATTTTCAAAACTTAATCAATTTAAGTTAGCAATCGACGAAAAGAGTCCAGAATTGTCCAATCGAAAGAGCATCGTCTTCCATTAGACCTCGCGTATCTTGGCAGACCATTCAGAAATCGGTACTGTTACGATGAAATCTCTTATTATACACTCACTATACTCACCTGTTCTTACACCTTTGGATTACCACTTATTTCGGCCCTCACACTGCTAATATAGATTTTCAAATATCTATAATAGAGAGACAATACGTAATTCACATTAATCCTATGAAAGCTTGATTATTAAAACATATCGTGGTAGAAATTATAATTAAACTAAAAAACTATGAAAATCTTTACAGTGTTTCTTATTTGACTTTTCTCGTGAAACTTTCTCTTTTCCAATCTTCTCACTTTGTTGTTGTTTTTTTTTTTCAATTGGAGTAGATAGATCTATCTATCGCCCGGTTCACACTCCACCCACGTCTATTGAACAAGTGAAGAGACTCATCCCTTGTTCCCTGTTTAGGATGTGGTTTCCGGCTTTATCTTTTCCAATCTTTTCACTATTACGTAGCCCTCTGCACATCAGTGGCGTTACCGCCTTGCTCGGGGTGATACGATTAAAGAAAAAGTTAACGATTGAATAAGCTGATGGTGAGTTCTACGACGATAGATTATCTGTAGAAAATCCCATACAGCATCGTTAAATATTTGAACAGAACAACTTTAAAAATATTACAATAACAATCATAAAATCAATGGTGGCCATTATTTTAGGTATAGGGTACAAACAAATGAAAACTAACAACTTTTTATATTTCACTGAAACTTTTTATGTTTTACTCAAACTTTTTATATTTCACTAAAACAGACTTTAAACACGTTTTTCTTCCCTTCTTTCTTTCCATTTTCTTATTGAAACCCAGTAGCGTCTTTGACGTCTTTTGACTTCTCATTTTATTTGTCTACCCCCCAGTGAGGCAGAATGCGGAACAAGGTCATTTTATTGTGCGGACTCCGAGCCCTTAAACTCAGAAAAAAATTCCCTGGATAAGGCAGGGTCGGCCACCTGTTTGTTTTTTGCCAGACGAGACTCTGGCTTTTGACTTTTTACATGATCAAAACAGAATAGTCCATTCTTTATGAGCTATTGGCAGGGTGCAATGGTCGTCCGAACTAACGAACAGAGAAAAACAGGTACAATTATTATATGATGCTGTTTATACAGAGACTCATTAATGGTTAACGTATTTAAATTTTGTTGAAGTTAAGCAACGTCGAGCCTAGTCAGTACCGAGATGGGTAACCGCTTGGAAATGCCAAGTGTTGAAAGCTTTGATGTGCGGCTGGTGTAATAGACAACGGCTTGGAACTGGAAATCTGGGAGCCTAATTCCAGTTGCAGTCGCATTCATTTTCGCACTTAGAAAAAGCATGAATCCACAACTTCTCCCTCTCACAGGAGCTAGGGTTTGTAGTACTTGTATATCTAAATCATTATTAGTTCACCAAGTTTCTTAAATTCTAAAACAATATTGTTTGACTTTAAGTAGCCGGAAAAAGGTTGATAAACCATAAAACAAAACCGTCCATTAATCAATCGACGAATATATATATATATATATATATATATATATATATATATATATATCGTGTAAATGTCATGTGATACCTATAAAAATATATTTAAATATATATATGTGGGGGGGGGGAGAGATAGCGATGTATCTAAATAAATCAGAACAAAACAAAACAAAAGACAAACTTGCAAGTTAGTATTTTGTGCTAAGACCTTTATTTTCGATGACTGCTGCACATCTTTTCACACAAGATTTTACCAAATTTTGACAATCAATAACCGTAATTTTAGCCCATTCTTCCCATAGTTTTATCTACAAATCTTCAACATTCACTAGATTTTGTACTATTACCTTCTTCCCTCATGTTTTTCATAGTTTTCGATAGGGTTCATGTCAGGGCTCTAAATGAGTCAGTTTCAATTTCTTACTCCCTGAGATAATTCATCACGAGCTTCGCCTTATGGCACGGAGCATTATCCTGTATAAATGCGGGAGTCTCAATACCAGAATTTTGCAACACAATAGCAATGTGATCTTCTAACAAATATTTATATATTTCAGCATTTACTTTCGTATTTAAATGTACAAGAGAAGTTCCAAGCGCAGAAATCCTTCCAAAGACCATTACACTGCCTCCACCAAACTTCACTCTTTTCTTGGTACAATTCTTATTCATTGCTTCACCAGTTAGTCTTCGTACATATTGCTTACCATCACTCCCAAATAAATTGAACTTTGATTCGTCACTGAAGAAAACATTGGACGAACATCTTCGAACCAGAGTACATGTATTCTTTGTGAATGCTAACCTTGCTATCTTGTTTTTGTTACTTTTCCTAGGACAGCGCGCAAATAAGCCATTTTCGTGTAATCGTCTTGACACAGTTTGACTTGAAACCTTGATGTCGTTTTTAATTTTTTCGGAAATGTTTCCTGCAGTTTTCAATGCGAGACGGTGCATTATCCTGTTCTGCCTGACACTTGTTTTTCGAGGTCGGTCAGGTTTCCTCTTATTAATTGTGCAACTGGTGTCATATAACTTCAAAACTCTGCTAACAACAATTTTCTAACGGTTTACCTTGTCAGCAATTTGTTGTACAGTATTATTACCTTTTCTAAGTTTCCCAATTTCAGCTTTAGTAGAAGAATCAAGTTTCTTAGGTTGAAACATGGCGGAAACTGCTGCAGTCATATTAAACAACTGTCAAATTCTTTATCTTTACAGGCACAGATCAGAAGAGCGGATGACCAAACTTTAACCTTAACTTTTTGTTCATTGTTCCCTAATTTTGAACACATGAACAACAGTAAGTATGGGATAAATTCCTTTCTATTGTTTTCTGTAACCTGAAAGTTAGCGAGAATGTTGGAGAGAAGTATGTCTACTATCAATGAAAATTTCATGCAATTTCGATAGTTAATTTTGGAGGTACTGAATTTTCCATTTCTGTTCCCTACTTTTAAACGCTACTGTATATATGGGACGAATAGATACCTCCACTAAATCGCTGAAAAAACAGTATAGTATGAAGAAAAGTCTCAAACTTTATAAAAACGAACGTTTTCCATCAAAATATTATGTTTTATTAAGAGGAATGATCAAAGTAATTTTTAATTATGTTTCAAAATTTTTTAAATTTTTTCTAACACTTTCGAAGTTTTGGTTCAAATCTTGTTTTTATTTTCGTTAGCAGGGAGCCAAATCGTTACGAGAGTTTACAATGGAAAACGTAATATTATACAACTCGCTTTTTTCTGGTGACAAACACATTAATTTGAAAATTCTTGCAATAATCAAAAAACTCACAGATTTCAGGAATTTTTTTTCAAACGAATTAAATTATTTTAAAATCATTATTAATGATTAATGTTGGTAAAAATATTTTTTTTTGCATCTGTTACCCCTCTCACGTAAATTAATGACATTTCAAGAAATAAAATTCTGTAGGCAAAAATGATTTTATTAGTTAAATGCAGGACACATCGGGGAATGTAAATTATGTATTATTTTTAAAAACCATTCAGATCCTTTTACCGAAAATCTGCCCCGAATAGTAAAATAAAAAAATGCAATAAACTCAGGTAAGGATTTTATGAGAGGTCGGCATTTACTCATGCGGCACTTCTACCTTTCCAACGCCACAGATATTTTCCAAGGGAAAGGCAGAACCCGATACAGTTTGGCACTGGCGACGTCGCAGGAGTTGTCAGAACAAACATAAATAACACTATTCGGTTAATAAATGACATGTTTTCTTATGTAGAAAATCTTAATTTCCCTCGTTCATGCGCATGTGTGGACGTACCAACATAAAGAAATTTAACTCGTTGAAGTCCTAAAGGACGAAACGTATCACAGGAAAACTTTTTTCCACTTTGTCATACTCTTTTTTTCCTATATATATATAATATCCTCACTATTATAATAAAGACCGTCGTGTATTTATTTGTATATATATATATATATATAAAGTACGTATATATTGGCAGCATCTTTTCTTGTAGTCTTGCAGATTTTTTTGTATTTTCTCATATTTTCTGTATATTTTCTTGTATATATATATATATATATATATATATATATATATATATATATACACATAGTATATATATATATATATATATATATATATATATATATACACACTTCCTGTCACGTTCATGGAGACAGACAGACAGACCATAGCGAAGCAGAGTCGGCTTAGTTCATTAGAGAGACAATAGTGAGGCAGCGTCGGCTCAGTTCATTCTCTTTAATAACTGTTATTAAACCTCTTATCAAGTGTTTCCTCTTTAACAGTGCCTTATTATTTTATTTTGTTGCAATAGTTATGTCGTCGAGTAGTGAAGAATATATATATATCCCTCCTCTCACGCTCAGTGGGGGATGTATTATTTTATTTTATAGCAAGTTTTTTTACTTCTACATTCTTCCATATTTCTGTGATGAGGTATGGTAATTTTATTTGTTCATTTTAATAACTCATTTTGTTTTGTTTTGTTTTACTTATGTGTTTATGTAAGAAACTCACTAGTAAGTATATCAATGTTGCCCTCATTTAAGACGGCATCTAGATATAAATATTTTTGCCATCATTTTGCCGACAGCACCGACCCACTCGTATATCAAATGTATATTTGGGTTGCAACCTTAATTTTAAGAGGTTTGTTGTTAATCTTTTTCATTCTTTTCTGTTTAAGATGTAGTTGCATGACCATTATGAAAAGAAATCAACAAGTATCGTCTGGTGTGCCGATTGTCCCATGCGCTTTCGGCCTCTTCTTTAGCCATTTTCAAGAGGTTTGTTGCTGAGTCTTGTTGATTTCTTTTCATAATGGTCATGCAACTACATCTTAAACAGAAAAGAATGAAAAAGATTGATTGATGTGCGTTGTGGTGCGGTGGATGTCGACTCGAAGGGGGAAAGTTTCAATTCTAGTCTTACACACTGGTACCCTTGGGAAAGGTATTAAACCGTCCCTTCCCTCCGTTTATGGGTTAAATAACTGTGGTCTGTTGTTCATGCGATCTGTGGCAGACGTCTGCACCGATTGTTTATCAGCAGTTTCAAAAAGTGTGGAAGGTGCTACACAAGCCTTCGCCACTTTTTTGTGTGGTAGTCTAAACGAGTTAGACGCTCATACGTCGAAATCCACGGGAGAGTCCATAATATATATATATATATATATATATATATATATATATATATATGTGTGTACAATTTTTTTCACTACCCTTGCTTCCGTTTTCTTTAGGCATGCACACACTCTAACAAATGGTTTTATTTTGCCATAATGATTATGATTGCCAATAATGCGGGGTTTGTTTCACTCGTTGAAATGGCCATGCGATCTTAAATCGTATAACCATTTAAATTTGAATTGTTTATATGTAATATGTGTGTGTGTGTGTGTGTGTGTGTGTGTGTGTGTGTGTGTGTGTGTGTGTGTACGGGGTTGCAGAATTTATTCCTCTCTGTTCCTCTTTTCTATTTTGTAAAATGAACGTGTTTAACAGATTAACAGTATAAACAAAACTATAATCCGTTAAAACGTCTCTTATCCATTATTCCATTATACCGTTATTCCATCATTCCTTTATGTTGTCAAAGAACTTTTTAGGGTTATTTGTCCTTTTCGATTTATCATCAACATCGTGAATCATTTTTTTTTTCTAATCGACATCCTTAACAGATAAGGAAGCACTGTTGTGAATGTCACACAACATATAAAAAACATCAGTCTGGTTTGCTTTGATGTTAGCTCTTAAACAGCGGACATCATCAGCTGATGTTTTGTCGGAGATCAATTGGTGATTTTAACCTTTCCCAAAAATTCAGGCATCATGCCTTCATGGTTCGAGTCTGAATGACATATTGGCAACTAAAGCTTTCATGTGGCTGCATCATTTCTGGAAGTATTTCCTGTGAATAAAGCTGAAAGAACAACCCAATAAAAGTTCTATTTCTGTGAGCATTCTCTTGAAAAGAAAAGAGGCGAAAAATGTTTACACCTGAGAGTAAATATTAGACAACTACAGTGTACGCAAAGTAGCGTAGCTAGAGGGAGAGGTCCACTCCAGGCAACACTTTTATGGTGACGGCACCTTAGGGTCTGTTATCTCGCTTGTATAGGTTGTATTGAATTAAAAATAATTTTAATGTCCGGACACTACTCATAGTTGATAGGCCGTATGGATTCTGAGTAACGTAAAATAAGGCATGTATATTTAAGCAAGTGTTATTATTGGCCGAACAATAAACATTATCCAGTGATGTATTCAGGACAGTTTTATTATTGTTCACAATTTGGAACCTGTGACTGGACCCAGGATGCGTTCTTTTAATATTACAGCACATTGTGGCTGTTATCACATAAATTTCAGTTATTTTCCTTAAGAATTTGAGTGTATGTGTTGCTATTTTTTCGTCTTGGATCTACGCTCAAAAAGTTATACTTCAACTGCTGTCTGATGACCGCGAATCATTTGTTATGGCTGTAGAATCCCACACGGGAGCGACAGTCTCGATTGCAAGGAATGCATGCTAAGACACTCTACACCGATGTCATTGTTTTCTTTTATATAAGCACGCTCCACCCAGCGGCAATCACCAATTCCTTCTCTCCTTGTTCCAGACGTCAGTGTAAATCACGTCTCTAGTGGCAGCGATCCAGATCTCTCATATCCATCGCCCTCATGTCAATTTTTCAGTCGTTTTTGAAGCGAAGATGAGGTCGACCTCATGATGCTCTCTTGCTATCATATCATACAGAAAGAACTTCGGCATTAGTAGATTATTCCTTCCCATATTTTACCGATACGGTGAAGCGATGGTGGAATGTCCTTGCTAGGACGCAGTCCTGGGCAGGGTTTTATGAGATATCGTCGGTTGCCCATACAGCACGTTTTTCCAGTCAAAGCACCGATGTTGTCCAAGAGAAACATAAAGTCCGATACAACTTGGCACTGACATCGTCGCAGGTGTTACCAGAACGAACATCTGTAACACTCAGTCAGTCAGTTAAGTGCCATACGTGATACACGCTTGGGCCATCATGTCTCTCTCGAGACATGACTGACTGGGCAGAATATTATCCCGCAGTAGGTTGCCATTGCTTTCTGCGGTAGAATGGTTGCCGACCAAGGCTCTAGAACCCAATCTGTCCTGTTATTTAACCCATAACTGGAAGGAAGAGATGGATTAATACCTTTCCCAAGGGTATTTGTGCGTAAGTGAATGCAATGAATTCAGCTGGAATTCGAACTCGAATCCCCGATTTCTCGTTCCGAGCCGATATCTAATGCACCACAATGCACATCTGTAACACTACTCAATCAATAAGTGACGAATTTTTTTTTTTTTGTTTATTTCACTATTATAATTACCATTCGAAATGGTTTGCCTGGTTATCTTGCTACCTTTAGTTCTGAGGTAAATACCATTTCTTTAATTAACTAGAAATGTTTTTCAACACACGTCAGTTTCGTTCAATTTTGCAAACCAGTCGTTGAAATCTGAATAAGATTATTGCTTTGGAAAAATACTTTAACAAAAAATCTTACATCGGAGTTTAATAATTTCTTTATTTTAATTTTATAGAACTTTATGGTAAACTATATTTTAACAGCGAAGAACAAATTCTTAGCATTTTTTACTCTTGAGCATGCAACATACAACTGACTATGCGTAATTTTTTCGGAGGCCAAATTCCAACTTATTGAAGCGTTTGTCCTTGTGGTTTATTTTTAGTTCTCACAAACGCAAAGCCAACTAGAAACTGAATTCTTGTTTATAAAAACTTAAAGAAACGATATGCAAAAAT
Source organism: Ascarosepion bandense (assembly GCA_037127315.1). Lineage (NCBI taxonomy): Eukaryota > Metazoa > Mollusca > Cephalopoda > Sepiida > Sepiidae > Ascarosepion > Ascarosepion bandense. Next base: position 5,104,046 of record JBBBDQ010001581.1, read on the forward strand.
CAATATTGCATTTTATTAAATAAGTGTTTGTTATTTTAATCATTAAATTGTTTTTAAAATAGTGGGAGTATTTTGCATGTTAAATAATTAAACTTTAATTTTTTTAAAATTAATGAAAATTTATTGTGTAGCTACACACCTTAGTAAAAACCAACTGTATTTTTTACACCCTTATCTGCTTGCACCTCTCTCCAAAATGTGGTTTCAGTTAGTCGATGCATGGCTATTTTAGAGGGTCCAATGGAAGAATTATATATATATAACTAAGATTAGCGGAATATAACATTCAGTCACAAATACAGGCAGACGATGAAAATCGAACCCACGGCACTTTATTATCACCTAGACTAACTTGGTAAACATTAATTCACGCTAAGCGCAGCATTAAAGACTTGCTAAATTTACTTTCGGGTGCTAGACGAATGAAAAGTTATCGATGATTGGATTTGATTGAAAAAGTTTCCGGCTAAAATTATTCATTGATATTTTCGGCGACATCTTTCCTTTTGATGTTATCTGATTTCTAAGTGGCATTTTGACAGGACCATTCTTGAGTTAAAATCCAATTAAAGAAACAGAATAAATATAAGAAAATAAATAGATTTTTAATTCTATGTTTTGATTTTAGGTTCGCACTTTCAAAATTACTTATCTTCTCAGTCGGACTGGAGTTGGGTCGTCAAAAGTGGCTGCAGCATTAGAGATAAATAAAGTCTATACGCTAGGAAATAGTTTATAATTATCAGTCTTCGACGAAAACAATTATAAAATCTACAGTTGGAAAAGAGATGCAGGACGTGAAGAAACTGGTTGCCATGACGGTGAAGGGCAATAGAAATAATAATAATAATAAAAATGGGAAAATTGAGAATCATACAGACATGTAGACAGTGAAGTAGATGAAGGTGGCAAGAAGACAGAAGCAAAAAAGCGACGTCGAAAATGAAAACGAATAATAATATTAATAATCGGGAGAAGAAAGAAAATGGTATAAATGAAAAATATATGACGAGTAGCGAAGAAGAGAACTGATGAATGACAATAAGGATAGAGGGAAGGAAAAAGAGCTGTAGAAAAAAAAGAGGAAAAGAGTCAGAAACGAGATAATGAAGAAGGACAATAATGATGATGAGGAGGAAGACGATGGCAATGACGATGATGAAGATGATGATGAGACGGAAAAGAATCTGTCGAATACCAAGGTACTCAAGTAGAAGAGGGTGAATAATAATAATAATAATAATAATAATAATAATAATGTGAAAAAGAAAAAGGTGGCCTAGAAGAGCTCTTTATAATTGTATATGCCACGCAACCTGGTTTCACTATTATTAAAAATATCCTGTAGTTATGATAAAATCAATAGACTGAACAAAATAGTCAAAAGAAATCCTCCAAAATTAAAATTGTGAAAATGCGGAAATGACAGCCACCATACAATGTTGATCCCTACATTTACACTGTCATACTCTCTCTTTCTGTGTGTGTGTGTTCACACACACACACACACACACACACACATATATATATATATATATATATATATATATATATATGACTAAAGACAAAAATAAAACTTATCTTAGCCGACGCGTTTGAACCTCTGTGCGATGTTATCAATAAAAATAAAAGGATTTTAGTTTGTATCAAGTATTTATAGGCAAGAACAAAAATGTTCTTACTTGTACAAAATTTTTAAAAATCTGTGTAAATTATGGAGGATGTTATGTGATATAATTTAATCAGCAACAAACGAAAGTGGGTAAAAGATATTATTGATTGATTTTATATATATATATATATATATATATATATATATATATATATATGTATTAATGCAGGTTTCATTGAATAATATAGACAAGTTTTGTCTATTAATTTTGTGTAGGATCCGTTCGTACCGTCTGATATACTTGATGGTGATATCGTTGAAAGACAACAAAAAATCACAGCAATTGTTGATTTTTTTATCGGGTCTAAGCTTTCGGCTCACATAAGCCATTATCAAAGAATAAATATTAACACACAGCAAACATAGAACATTTAAATTATTAACAATAAAGAGAATTAAATTGAAGATACAAGTCCATCCCTACCGTGGCGGATGGCCGAAGACAGTGACAAAATGGTGGCGTTGTGGTCCCTGATCCGATTACATGCATTTGAGTATGTTAGTTGAAATATCAAAATTTATCGTATTCAAACCCGATTTAATTTGTTAAATTATAGATAGATTCCAGGATTTTGAGTTTCTATTTATTATTTTGTTGTCTAAGTATATATGTGTTGTATATATGTGTTATTTTCTTGTCTAAGTATATATGGACTTGTACGAACGGATCCTACACAAAATTAATAGACAAAATTTGTCTATATTATTCAATGAAACCTGCATTAATGAAAAAATGCTGCCAAAATACACACAATATATATAAGTCATCCACATACAAGCTCGTTTCGCTGTATCACAGCTCATCAGTGTAGTTAGACATATCCACTTGCTTCTGACTGGGATCGAAACCCGACCGATTTAGTGTCAGTCGGAGTCACTACTACCTAAACCATCGGCGCATGGAATCTTAGAAGAGAAATTTTAACGTCTTGTATATAAGCAGTGTATACAGACGCAAGTCACCGAGAGAACTCAATTCATTTCTGAAGAGTCACGCATTATAACCGAATATATATATCGTTAAAAAAGACCGACAAGGAAGATTTTATTAATTTTTTATTTAATTTTTCCAGTATTCTTGCATGTTTCCTTTTCGCTGGAGATAATGTGCGTCAAAATATTCCATAATGTTCAACTTTCCAAGCGCTTTCAGCCAGTTCATTGGCCATTTTTAAGGTTCTGATGTTATTTTTATGTCCTAATGTTTTCTTTAAAAGTATCACGCGATGCGCGCAACTGGGCATGGCGTGAGCGTCTGTCTGTTTTTTCTTTTATTATAATTTCTCGTACCATCAAACTTACATTTTTAACAGTAGAAATGGAGCTTTGGAAGTTATCAAAAAAAAAAAAAACAAACTCGCTCACGTGGTGCCCAGCCGCGCGCATCACGTGATAGCTTTAAATAACTCTCCTTTTCAAAACTAAAATTACATTACAGTCAAACATGAGCACATAATAACAACATCAGAAAAATAACATCCTTGAAAATGGCCAGTGAAGTGACTGAACGCGTTTGAAAAGTATAAAATTATGGAACGTTTCTACATTCCTTTTCTTCAGCAAAAAGGAAACACGTAAGAATACTGGAAAAATTAAATAAAAAATTAATAAAATCTTTCTTGTCAATCGTTTGTAACGAAACACACAGACACACAGACACACACACACACACACACACACACACATACATACATACATACATACATATATATATATATATATATATATATATATATGAAACATGTTTAAATGGAAGATTGCTGCCAAAATATAAATTAATTAAATTACACGACCCGGCAGCTAGCAAGGAATATAACACAAGTAGATTCCGGAGAAAACTCTTAGAACGACAACTGACAATAGCCCAAAAAAATAGTCTGAAAGTTAAAAATTAAATTCAAAAACACAAGTATATTCTACAAAATGCAATGAATACGACAGAACGCTATCTCAACCACCTCAGTAACACGTTAGAACTAAACCAAAAAGACACTATTCTTTGTTTTTAAATTGTAATTTATATAAAGGAAAAATTCTACTACCCTTTTTTTTTTTTTAATTGTATCACCCCGAGCAAGGCGGTAACGCCACTGATGTGCAGGGGGCTACGTAATAATGAAAAGATTGGAAAAGAGAAAGCCGGAAACCACATTCTAAACAGGGAACAAGGGATGAGCCTCTTAACCTGTTCAATAGACGTGGGTGGAGTGTGAACCGGGCGATAGATAGATCTATCTACTCCAATTAAAAAAAAAATGGTGGTGGATTACTAAGTCTTAACTTAGTAAAAGTCTAGTTAAGAGATTTCTGCTAAAATCAAAAAAAAAAAAAAAATTAAAGAAGATCAATTAAACATTAAAGGCAGAAATTAAAATTAATTAAAATTAATTAAATTAAAATTAATTCAAATTAATTAAATTAAAATTAATTAAAATTAATTAAAATTAGGCAGGAAAAAAAAGACTTACTTTTAGAATATTTCAAACAAAAGAGATTCCCAACTCGACACGAGGGTCTTTAAATTTTGGTCACACCAAATGAGTAAACTAAAATGGCCAGTGAAAGACCCAAGATAGAAGCATGAGAGTCAAATTACGGCCGGCAAAGAGGAGGAAAGTAGAAAGAAAGAAACAAACAAATTACGGCCGGCAAAGAGGAGGAAAGTAGAAAGAAAGAAACAAACAAATTACGGCCGGCAAAGAGGAGGAAAGAGTGCTAGAAATAAAAGAAATAAAGACAACGAATTCTGGGTCAGAGGGCATCCAAAATGTCATAAGTTAAAAAAAAAAAATCTCACCATTCGGTTCAATTTCATACTGAAAGTCACACCTTACAAGCAAAGAGTTAATATTTTAATTTCATACTGAATATTTTTGGTAGCAATGCAAAAATTGTCAGACTCTTCAGAATGCACATTCCTGGCAACAAGAATAATAATTTAGCAGACCAAAGAATGAAGCACCAACACACCATAGACAAGAGATTTTTTTAAAGCAGGCAGAAACTAAATACCACCAGACAAATATGTATTTTTTTTTTTTTTTGTCAAGAAACATTTAAGGTTATTGTAACTTGTCCAATCAGAAACTTACGAATGATCCAATCCAATTCTTGAATATCAGCCCGAATTGACACCTCCGGCTTCGATATGACTCCATTCAAAAGAAAACTGAAATCAAAATACTCTACCAATCTATCCAACAGCTAACAACAGAAAATTTCATGACAGAAAACCCAAATCTGGAAATCTTCTAAAAGATGAAGATTAAAAAGTCGTTCTCCACAATCACAATAATATACTCACAAACAAAAATTAGCTGCAAAAGACTTAAGAAACTAAACTAATATCACCATCAAACGGGCTGATAAAATTAAAAACTACGTAGTTCTCAACCAACTAGATTACAACAAAATCTTAGTTATCCTACATTTCACAACAAAATTTACTAAATTAAGAAAAAATCCCACAGATTCATTAAAAAGGTACGTAAATAAATTAACCACAGCGAACAACTCTGACGTTAGTAGTTTAAAAATCAAGAATATTTTCGGGGATTACCAACTGGGATATTTTTATGGTAATGGAAAAAACCCATAAACCAGATTTTCCTCTCAGACCTATCATATCACAAATACTTACACCGGTATACCAACTATCTAAAAACCTTAAATCATATAATTTCACTATACATACCAAAACAATTACAGCATTGCATCAACAAATGAATTCTTCCATATATTAAAAGCTACTAATCCCAAAAGTAACATTCTAACTTCACTGGATGTAGAAAACATTTTTACTAACGTTCCAGTTCAAGAAACATTGAATATAATTAGCGATTGTGTCTACAAACACCCATCAATCCCTCCTCCAAAAATCCAACCAGAAATTCGTTAAAAACTACTTATCGCGTGCACCACACAAACCCAATTTTATGACCATAATGGTAACATCTATATCTAAACGAACAGAGGTTGTATGGTAAACCCATTAGGTAGGTACCTCAACGAATTCGCTTAAAAAGATCATAGTATGAAGAAGAAAGGCCCAAACTAAATAAAAGCAAAGTTTTATCGGCTAAATGTTCATGTTACCATTAAGAGAATAGCTCAAAGTATTTTTTAATTACAAAGGTTTATTACGGCAAACGTTATATTACGCGAGTCACTTTTTTGCCGGTGAGAAACACATTCATTTGGAAATTCTTGCAAAAATCAAATAATGGTCGGATTTTGATGAAAATTTCAGGACTTATTTATATATGACTGAAATCATTTATGAAATAATTATTTTTAAAAAATCTTTTAAAAAGTATTATCTTTTTACATGTGTTTAATATATATATATATATTTTACATATGTTAATAAATTTCCTGAAATGTCTAAAAATTTGAGTAAGTTCGCCCAAATAACTAATATTAATAAAATTCAGGAGTCACTGGGGAATGCTACTCAAATGCCTTTTTTTTAATTAGTCCCTTTTCAGAAAATCTCCGAGTTGTGAAAACAAAAATGCAATAAAACTATGCTATTTTTTACTTAAACTTTTAATTGGTTCTATAAACAATATATATGAAGGATATCATAGTCTGAAAAGAAAAGAAATTTCAATGAACATTAAATTTTTTACAAGAATTGTTTTCATTTTTATTATTTTTAGTATAATAATTTATTAAGTTTAAAAAATCTTTAATAATTTTCATCTTCATCGTTCCCGCTAGGTTGTTAACTTAATGCGTGAAGACTATATTTACTTATCAAAAATTGAAAAAACTTAATGCAAATAATTGAGCCATTCGATTTTTAAAATAATGAAAATATTTTAATTGTGTGCATACTGATGACCAGTATTTACTTTTTACGTAACCGTACGTGATATATATCATTAAAAGTTCAAGAGTTTCAAAGGTTGCGTCCGTTCTTTAAAAAAAACAAACTATATCAACATTTTCGGCAGGGTACAATTCATTCATCTCGCTTTCGTATTTCTTATGTCCTACGTTTCAACATTTAAAATGTAAAGTAGGTACCTCCACTTTTTCGTCAGAAATTTGCGATATCTAAGTTTAAAATGAAATTTTTAAACTGAAAAGACATTCTTGAAGATTTCATTTTAAATTTAATTAAAAGCTTAATGATTAAATCTATTATTTCCATTAAGTAAAAAATCCAGGTGTATTTCAGATAGAAATTATATAGATTATGTCTCATTTAATTTCGATTTCTTAAAATTTTCTTAAAAGTGTCCATTTTCTTAATTTTAAGAAATTTGTAAACAAACAAAAATTCATCAATTTTTAAAATATTTCAAAAGATTTCTGACACTTTGTTTTGGTAAAATAAGAAAATTGAAAGTTAAATTAATCTGATTTTAAAGAAATATTACTTACTTATAGCATAAAAAGTAATATACAACAAATTATTAACGATTGGTGGTGTTCATTTGATCGAACGTTTAACGGACTTTTGAATGACGACGCGTCGATGACAGCTGTTACGCATGACTACAAATGACAATTTTCATAAATCTAAGTGAGGGGACAAAACTCTTAAATTACGTAACCTTTTCATAATAATGGCAATTTAAGTCTACCATACATGAAAATAAGGTTAAAAAATACAAAATAGAAAATTATTTTAAAAATAAATAGCGTAACTACGTTTATTAATCTTTGTAATTTTGGACTAGTAAATTTTGTTTCCAATTAATTACTATATCACATCGAATAAATACCCAATACAGAAATTTACACGATTTTATTATAATTAAAATGTAAAAAAATATGAAATATTTCTTGTAAAATTCATTATTCACCAGAAAAACTTTATTTTTTCAGACAATAATGTCCTTGATTTTATTTATTTACAGAAGCAATTAAAAACTTTTCTACTTGAACAATGTCATAGTTTTATTGGATTCATTTTTATTTTTCAATTCAGAGAAGATTTTCAGTTAAATGGTACAAATTAAAAAAAAAAAGTGATTTACAATCTCCAGTGACTCCTACTTTAACAAAAAAAATAAGTTTAATAAATAAGAATGTTCTGTGCGAAATTTCATAAAATTATGTAAGTGGGAGGTAACATATTTTTTTTTTAAATTAGCAAAAATAATTGCATTCATTTGTGAATAAGTCCTGAAATTTTCATTAAAATCGAATACTTATTTGATTTTTACAAGAATTTTCAAATCAATGTGTTTTCAACGGAAAACAAGCGCAAAAAAGTCAATGTTAAATTTAGCCACGGTAATGACGTAAACAAACCAGATTTTAACCAAAATTTCAAACGTGTTAGAAAAGATTAAAAAATTTCTAAAAATTATTTAAAAAATACTTTGGTCTTTCATCTTATTAATAACATTAAAATCTTGACGATAAAACTTAATTTTCGTTAAATTTGTGTCCTTTTTCATTACGCTATGCTGTTTTCCCGCGAAACTTGACGGTATAGTGGAAGTAACTAATTTTGAAGCAAGTTTTATATTTAAATTCTTACTTTCCTAATTTTGTTAAAAAAAAAATTGCGAAATTCACAATGTGTGCGGGTATTTAATAAAGAATATGAAAAATAGATATTATAAATAAAAATTAATAAATACCATAACATTTCATAAATTGTCATGTTATATAATTTCATTTTCTGTTATTAAAATGTAAAGTTATTTTAAAAGAAAGTTTTTTTGTTATTTTAATGTTTTATCTTTCATAAAACATTTTCAAATGTAAGGCTATAAAGATAAACTTACCAAAATTCTATAAAATATTAGATAATTGCTGAAAATATTGTGTTAAATTTTAAATTTTACTATATAGTTAAAAACTAAAAACCGAAGATCATTATTGGTGCGTTTGATAAGTCATAAAATGATAGGAGATTTCAAACGCATCAATGAATAAGGGATGAAAATATATTTATAATAACACAATCAGAAGTTAAGAAAAAGAACAACATCCTGATAACATTGGTCGATAATATTTTTGGTGTCAAGAAACGAAATACGTTTTTTAGCTAATTTGTTGGTGCTGATTCCGAAAATGACAATAGATTTTCATGGTTAGGTACTGTTTTGGCTGTACTAAAATTGTTCATTTTTTATCGTGGCTGATCGTAACATTTAGTTAATAAACCCATCAATTTTCAGGTATGCCGTGCACTTATATCAGCCACCTGAAATAAACTATTTTAATAAGAAAAAAAAAGTTTTTTTGAGTAAAAAAAAAAAATTAAAATACAAGTACCGATTTTTTTTTTATAAACTATCGTCAAAGTTTAAATTAACTGATAAACTTTATCGGTATTACACTTTATCAGTAGCACGTTAATATGAGTATTAAGCTTCATTTTTTTCCATAACCATCTAGATAAATTTCTGGATAATTGTGATGATGTGAATGAACGATTCCATCAGTATATTATAACGATAGAAGGGTGGTACCAGCTAAGGTGGAACAAACAAATGATGACTGACTACTGTTGGAGTATGAAAAGGGACTTAAATAAAATTGGATATCATAGACAATCAATAAAGAGAAAAAAATTATTATAGTTCTTATGTTCACGAAAATTTTATTTCTACTGTTAGTTTATTAAATGACTTGATTGAAATATTTGTTGATCTTGTTATATTCAGTCGTGTTGTTTTTAAAGACTTAACGTCTGATTGTTAATGAAAAAATAGTATTTCTTAATAATAAGACAAATATTTGTTGGTTTAAAATACGAATTGAGATTTAAATACGAATTGAAAGATTTCTACGATTTTACTTTGAGAAATATTGACATGGATCAATATCATATAGATAGAAAACAAATGAAAAAAACATTTTTAGAACGAAGCATTACTGTACAGCAAAAACGTTAACTAACCAATAAAAGTAAATTAGTTTTCAGATTCAGCGCCCTCAAATTAGATACAAAATAAACGTTTAGTATCTCAACTCCGTTTCAATATTTTTTCTGACCAATGAAATCAAAGTGATGTTGGAAGAGACTTGCCTGGACTCAATACGGAATGGCTTGCAAGTTATTTTTGGTTCTTATGAGCCATTTAAAACATCAACAACGATATAGAAACACTCCTATCTACCAATAAGATACAAAGCAAAACTTTTCTTTTGGCATTTGTAGTAAAGTGTGCACGCAAAACAAACATCCAGATAATCAGGTTGATGTAGGAAGAGAGTCACATGGATTCAATGAGGAAAGGCTTGCAAGTCATTTTTGGTTTTTATGAGCCATTTAGAATGTCGTCAACGATATAAAAACACTCTTATCTACCAATAGAATACCCAACAAAATTTTGTAACAAATTGTGCAGGAAAAGTAAACATCCTGATAATCAAGTTGATTTCAGAAGAGACTCACTTAGACGCAATGAGGAGTGGCTTGCAAGTTACTTGCGGTTTTTATGAGCGATTTAAGACGTGGTCAACGACATAAAAACAGATATATCTACAATACGATACCCAGCAATACTTGCCAACATTAAAATTATCCCTAAATTGATCGTTTGGAAGACTTGGTCTTACTCATAAGTCAACTTCTCTCTTTTTTTTTTTTTTTTTTTTTTGACATTCAAATTTAGGTAAAAACCTAACATTCACATCTTCTCTGATTAGACATTGGTGCAACATACTCTTCTAGCTAACCCACGCTTGAAAGCCTAGATTATAATATCGAATGATGTACGTTTATGCCACAACAATTGCGATAGCATATGCGTTCTTTCACTTTCCTTATTAATAATAATATCTGATCCTTTCTAACTAATACATTTTCTTTCGTGTCTCTGATCTTGTAGTTGTTTAAACTCAAAAGCGTCGAAATTACATATTTTGAATAATTTAGCAAAATTTAGGAAAAACGACACATGGCAAAGAATCAAAAGCGAAAATCAATCTTAATCGAAATTTCACAGAAGAATAACTGGATAGTCAATAAAGTTGGCAGCTTTGCAAAGAAGATAAGAAAGTCGACGAATAAAAATTAGCGGGAAATCCTTTCATGTTCCTTACACTTCCGATTCCCAGGCACCAACCAAACCATCGCCATTTTCAATAATCTTTCGAGCGTTTGCTATGTTTTTTAATTATAAGATTGTCATCTTTGAAACCTTGTTTTAGGACTGTTTATCACTTGAAGAAAACCTGACGTCGAATTATTAACAGGAAGGAAAAAGAATGAAATTATATATATATATATATATATATATATATAGATATACATCCACTATGAATATATATATATATATTCAGAATGGATTTTTATTCATTTGGCGGATTTTTATAACCTTAAATGTTATTTTTAGTGGATACTCGTATTTGAGTAGACGCAGCGTTTATTATTAAACAGTATATGTTTTATTTTCATCTACTGATCTGATTGTTCGAGAAATCTTATTAAAGAAAAAAATGACCCTTTGGCTGGATCGAACCTCTGTTCCTCAGGGCAAACGCTGTCGACCATTTATCGCAGGCAGCTTATCGATTGCTCATAAAGGGGGCGACGGTCTTCCAAAGGCAATTTCAAAGTAAATTTCTTCAACCATACGTCAATGATACGAAACTACGTGCCTTCGTGGTTAAATGGTGAGGCTAAACAGTGGATCCCTCTGATCTGATAAATAAATATAGTTAAATAAATAAACGGAGTACGTATTCAAATAACAGTATCCAATAAAAATACGGTTGAAAGTTATACAAAGAAGATATATTCTGAGATAAGCTATTGTAATTAATTTACATTATTAGCATTGTTCAAACTGCTGTCATTATCTTTATTGCTATATTCGTTTTGGCCGACCTTTTTCAGGTAATATGAATTTCGAAGTGAACACTTTAACCTTTTATGTCGATTACTGGGGTAAATTGTTCTAGTTCTTCACTGTTTTAGCCAGGAATAGAACTCGGAAAAGCTTTGCGTCAATTCACTAGGTCTAATCAACACTTTTATCTACTGTGCATGTGTCCGTCAAAGCAAAATAAAAGGTTCAGTTCGAAATTAGCATCACCTAAAAAAGAAGGTCGGAATATACAACAGCCGAAATGGCAAGAAAGATAAAGAAAACAGAATTAATATATATATATATATATATATATATATATATATATATATATATATATATATATATATATATTCTAATTTCGAACGCATAGGTATTTATAGTTGGAATATAGATCCTGACCAAAAACTGCACATCTTCTACGAGCGATCCCAGAAATAAGACTCAAGATATATCTTTCTGTTGTGGGATTTACCCCTTTTTTTTTTGATAATGGACTCGACTTGAGTATACATATACTCCTGCCATAGTGAGTTACGCGGATTCGTGGAAGATCCGTAGGTTACCGAACGATACCGAACTTTCACAGGGAATACCGCATCAGTAGTCACAGTAGCTCTGAGCTCCAATCAGTCAGAATAGTATTACACAGCACCCGTCAGTTCCGAAATGGACATACTAATTCCAGCACGGCTTCACTTCAAAGACTTGTTATATATATATATATATATATATATATATATATATATATATATATTCCCATTAATCGTATTCCTGGATTACTAACCTGCGTCCCAGTTTGTATCTTTACGTTTAATATAACATATTTTTCTATCGCAAATATCTGTTTTGTTGTTCATTATTTTGTGTGGCTCCTCACCCGGAATCCACAACACTTTCCAAAACAGAAACTACGTTGATGAACTGGAATGAAAGCAGTGGTTGCGCTTCTCCTGAATTTATCATAAAAGTTTTGTACGACATAAGACTCAAGCTAAAACTTTCAAAAACAGAAACTATTATCTGGAATTGGAATGAAATCAGAGATAGGATCCACCCGGAATCCATCACAAAAGGGAAAACATCCTCTCTTAAGTGTTGTATGAAATAAAACTCAAGATAAGCCTTTCAAAAACAAAAACTATAATTGGAATTGAAATGAAATCTGTGATCTACCCTAAATCTATCATATACAAGAAAACCTCCTCTACAAAGTGTCATATGAAATGAGAATCAAGAAAAACTTTTCCTAAATAGAAACTATGATCTGAAATTGGAATGAAGGCAGTGATGCCACTAACCAAGAATCCATCATAAAAATTAAAATACCATTTACCAAGTGTTGAATTAATTTACACAAACGATAAACCTTTCTGAAACCGAAACTGCGATCTTGAATTGGAATGACGGCTTCCGTTACCAAATGGAAGAATTTAATCTCAAGATAAGCCGTTCTAAAAAAAGAAATTTTGATCTGGAATTAAAAAGAAAGCAGTGATGGCACCTACCCTGAATCCATCATAAAAACGAAAACATCGTCTACCAAGTGTTTAAAGAGATGAGAGTCAATATTATCCTTCCCAAAACTGAAACTATGATCTGGAATTGGAATGAAAGCTGCTTTGGAACCTACCCTGGAACCTAAATTTAGAATGTGAATTTAGTAAATATCAAACACTTCAAATATCTAGGCATATGCATCAGTTTTGAGTAATTTAGTATACGAGACGAGCAAATTGGACCTAAAATAGCACTTCAAATTGCTACAAAACCAAAAACCTCAAAACTCGAAAAGAATTACTCAGTCTCATCGGTTTGTGGATTTGTTGTGGCATCAAACCCTTTCAGAAATTATTAAACTTTCGGCTGTAGCTGTATACAACTACTTTCTCAGATTAATGGTTAAGTTTGACTTCAATCGAATGAGACCTGTAGGTCTTAGTGGGGACTATCCTTCTTCAAACCTTTGTTAACTGGCGCTACAGAATCACATACAAAGAGCTGTACCAGAAATCACATCGCTTCAGAATTTTCAGCAGCAGTAACAACTAAAATGGACTGCAGATGTAGCTTGAAGAAAATATAATCAAGATAATGATAATCCACATTACTTCAAGCATAAACTTAGGAAGGAAACCGTCATCAAACCGCCATTAATAGTGCAAAGATCAGTAATAACGAGTGAATATGTTTTCTTTATTAATTGATTTAATAGAAATATTTAATAAATTTCAATCGAAATTAACACTGGCTGCTTGATTAACGGATGCCGAATGTTTCCTGATAAGGACGTGTATAATTTTACCATTACCAGCTAATATTAGATATAAGAAATTAAAATCAATTCAAAGTTATACTAAAGTTTAGCTGCAAACCAGTTCTTCAGGCTACTTGATATTGTTTGTTTGTTTAGCTGCATATCTGCACTTTTAGTGTTATTTAATGACGAAATTTAATTTGCTTGGGAACATTAATTATTCTTTTACAAAATATATATATATTGCTGACATATTTTACTATGAAAATGTATTGCTGGTCTTTTTACTTACCTATTTTATACTTTCAGGGTGTTTGGACCACAGTTTAAGGTTAACTATTCACCCATAGTTGGGACCCTAGAAGATGCTACCAACCCGGGTCATGGTGAACCTAGAAACTGAGTGGTTCCATGCTCCTTAAAACCTCCCGATCAGAGAACATTCTGCCGAATCAGTCTACTTCAGATAATTGTACAATTTACGAAAATATATTAACCACACCGTGGGATACCAAAAATGCGCATTTTATTTATAATCAAGTAAATTTCTTCAGCATGGTTGAACGTTGACGATAGGTACTTTCATGCATATCCACACCCCAGCATTATTTCGAATTTTTTTATTTAATAACTTAATGTCTTTTTTAAAGATTATTATTGATAATTAATTCTCTTGGTATAAATGACAATTATCCGATTCCACTTTATAACTTTAACCTTTTGGTTTTTTTATTTTCTCATTAATTAAATGCGAGATATCATCATTTTTCTCTATTTTGAATTTTCCCTTGCTTCCCTTTTGTATCTCGAAAGGGTGATACTATTTTTAAATTTAAGAATTTCTACCAACATTTTGTGGTTATAATAGTTTTTCTTATTAATTTCTCTTCGTAAAACCATTATCAATTTTGACCTGGGAGCCTTCAAATTCAACAGTTACTGTATAAGCTACATTATCTGTTAAGTAATTACTATTCAGGGAGGAGACATATATATATCTAGGTACCTCCACCGATTCGCAATACGTAATGTTTATAATGAATAGTTTAAAACGTTAAATCTTTGTTGTAGCTTTTGTTTTGGTTTTAACTTCAAGATAATAGATTAAATTTATTATTTTTAATACGCAAAATACATGACTGTATTTTAGAACTTATTTAACTTGACTGAAGAAGAATTTGTTTAGAATTTTTTTTTTTTGCTGATTTTTAGATATTTCTAGCCGTCTTTCACCACAATGTAATTTTATTTATTAAAAACTACTTCAAAAGAAAGTAATATATACTTTTCCGAAATTTTATTTGGGGAATATTAGATGATTTAAAGTTTAATTTACTGGTTTGAAACAAATATTACTTTAAGTTTAAAAGATCGCAGAAATGCATTTTTAACAACGCGTTCGGTGTTTATTTAAGCTTGACTGACAGATGGAAGTCTATCTAATTCTTTTCTACTGTGGATATTTTTTTTAATCATTTCACCCCAAGCAAGGCATTCCACTGCCACTATAGCGCAGGGGGGTACACAGGGCGATAGACGAGTTAGGATGTACATAGAGGAGAGTTGGAGAGAATTAGAGGGTTACTGTGTTAGGAGGTGTCTATTGTACATTTAAACTCCTGGTTGTTATAGCCATCGGGGAAGCAAGCATGCAGAAGGGAATTCCACAGGAGGGAAGTGCGAGAAAAGAAGCTGTTGGAGTAGAACTTGCGGTTACATTTCATCGGTTTCACTGTAAAAGGGTGGGACCTAGTTGCCACTCTAGTATCTCGTGCAAACTCACACCTAGGAGGCACCAGTGATTTAAGTTCATCAGAGTAGAAGCCATGAAAGTATTTATAGAAGAGGCACAGGGAAGCCACGTCACGCCGGTGAGAGAGCGACTGCAGGCGGTCAGCCAAGTCGGTATCAATCACGTTACAGATTCTTCGCTGTATTTTGTCAAGAAGCCCGAGGAGAATAGTAGGGGCACCGGACCAGATGTGGCAACAGTATTCAAAACACGGGCGGATGGTAGATTTGTATAAGTGCAGGATAAATTCAGGCGGAAAGAATTTCCGGGCCCTGCACAGAGAGCCGACTTTCATAGCAGCGGTTTTAGCAATGGATTCAACGAAGTCATTCTACTTGAGGTCCGCTGAGAGTGTCAGGCCAAGCAGTAGTGTTTTACTCTCTGAGAGGCAAACCTGTGCCTATCTGTTACTTTAGGAATATAAAGTGAGAATCGCTTTTATATAATTTTTAGCTACGCAATATTCTTTGTCCGTAATCTAATGTTTTATGAATTTCAGGAATTTACCTTTAAATTTACAATAGTTAGCGCTCTTAATTTCCGATAATGGTGGGAATAGATATACGTATTTAAAAAAAAAAATCAGCACGTTTATACACACAAAATAAATTTTAAATTATTTTGAAAATATTATTGTTTGATGAATTGTTGTAAGCTTTTCCATTTATGATGAGTAAATATAGTTTTTACTTAATAGCAATATAAATGGAACTTTGTGTGTGTCTGTGTGTGTGTGTCTGTGTGTTTCCCTTACCTATAGACTCCGAAACGGCTGAACCGATTTTCTTGAAAGTTTACACAGTTGTACTATAAGCGTCTGCGAGTGTTCTTAGCTAGGTTTTGTGTCCAGGTACCCCCGATAAATATCGAAAATCGATAATCGAATAAATCGGGTCATAGAAGGAGTGGTCCGATTTTAATCTCATTTGATAAACTCATAGACAAAGACATAAGAAACGATATTCAGTAGTTTCAAGGTTGCAGTTCTTACAATAGTGCAGAAAATTGATAATATATATATATATATATATATATATATAAGGCAAGATGTTTGTGTGTGTGTCTGTTTATCTGCCTGTATGTCTGTACTTTTTCGGCCCTTTTATTTTAGCTTTTGCTTTGGGTTTGACTCTAAGTAGGTACAATTGTAGTTCTTAGTCTCAGCCATGATACCATTTACTCGGAGGACTTATTTAGCCTTCAAAATTTAGTTTATCGCTATGTTTATTGCTATGTTTACAACGTTTCGGACGTTGTACGCTCCGACCTTCTTCATATGCTTAGAATAAAGTTAAAGGGAGATAACTAGAATGGCATCCGGAAGTGGCATTACACATGAAATAAAAATGATATACAAGATCGAAAAAAAGGTTCTGTTAAGAATTCCTAGCACCTGAAAAAGGCCGTGATGTACAACGGCTGAAGCGTTGTAAGCATAATAAAGATGAAGACAGCAGTCCAGACAGTGTAAATAATGTAAATACTACCTCATCTCAGAAATATAGAGAGATATCTAAGTTTTATTGCATTTGTTATTTTACGATTCAAAGTAGATTTTCAGTAAGTGGTGTCTTGTTTTACAAAAAGAAATTAACGATTTAAATTCTCCAATGACGTCTGCTTGTAATTAAATAAACATTAAGCGGGTTAAAATTTAATTTCTCAAAATATCAGAAAATTGAATAAGTGTGAGTAACAGATGTAAGAAGTAAAATATTTTAACCAAGATGTTCTAAAAAAAATTAAAAAAATAATTTAATTCATTTGCGAATAAGTTTTAAAATTTGTATTAAAATCCGACAGTTATTTGCTTTTTTGCAAGAACTTCCAAATGGATGCTCCCCCGAACACTATAATCTTAACATCATCGTCCTTAACATCATCGTCTAGGATCAAACGTTATCTAACCTACATTTTCTCATAACTCTCACTTTTACTTCTTACGTCCATACTACAACGTCATTCATTAACCCACTAGCTTGAGTGACTCTTTGGTCCTTGAACATTCAATAAAAAAAATAGCTGTTGGAGGAAAGAGAATACTTTGAAAAAGGTTTGTTGTATAAAATAAAAACATTTTTATCATTTGGCTGTGCAGTTATTGATTTGCATGTGAATGATGTATAGTGTCACTCGTTTTACGTATTGGCCTTTGAGATTATATTACGATATTATTAATAAGAGATTAAATTAATGCATGCAATATTTCACGGTACATTTATATTCTTCATTAGGGTACATTGATTCCGAGAGAACAACCACTACTGTACAATACATTATGCAATCTCCATCCTGATTGCACAACATATTTTTTTTTAATTTCCTCATTTTAGCAAGCAAAGCTTTTAATTAAGTTATATCAAGAGTGGTGCGAATTTTCACTATTATGAAACTACCCGCTGCCGTAATCTGACCTGAAAGATCAGGTATGGGACATAAGCGTAGCTTAGATGTGGCACAAGGCCGAAAGTATGGGACACCCAGTGAGGATCGAACCAATTGTAATGATGCTAGCGAGACAAGCTTGATAACCATTACACGACCTCAGGTATGGGACATGTATACTTACTCGAGACTGTGGCGGGAGACACTGTACATGGCTTTGTGAGTCAGCATTTTCAGTGTTAGGAAATTGTTGGGGAGCACCCTTTTTTGCACATAAGAATGGACTCGCCAGGTGTGTACATATAGTTCTGCCTATACAGAGAACGGTAGTGATTATCACAGAGAGTTTTCTCGCTGCGACGGCATTTCTCACTGTCAGCTCTCTATCTTCGGGCAGAGGGCGCTCTCTGCTTCCGAGCAGAGAGCACAAACCCAGTCGTGGTTCCGCCGAAGGGTAGAACCACGACTCGGTAAAAATAGACAGACATTTTTTTGGCCCGGCTATATGGCCGGGAATACCCACTTTAAAATGGCCATGTGTCACATCCGGCCTTGCGTGGGAAGGCTAGTAAATACAGTGATTATCACAGAGAGTTTTCTCGCTGCGACGGCATTTCTCACTGTCAGCTCTCTGCTTTCGGGCAGAGGGCGCTCTCTGCTTCCGA
This sequence comes from Ascarosepion bandense, assembly GCA_037127315.1. NCBI lineage: Eukaryota > Metazoa > Mollusca > Cephalopoda > Sepiida > Sepiidae > Ascarosepion > Ascarosepion bandense. The sequence continues at coordinate 5,122,602 of JBBBDQ010001581.1, forward strand.
GTAGAGAGCAATAACCCAGTCGTGGTTCCGCCGAAGGGTAGAAGCACGACTGGGGAAAAATAGACAGGTATTTTTTGGCCGGGCCATATAGCCCGGAAATCCCAGTCATAAACTGACCATGTGTCACATGTTGCCCTTACTGGGAGGGACAACTAAATATAGTGATTATCACAGAAGGAGTTGAGTAGTTGTACCGCCGTTAGTTGGTCAGTAAGGATATAGACTCATTACCCGGATATACTTCTTCACTACAAGATTGTATACTACTAACAGTATTCCTAGTATTACTGAATTGACTAACTCGTGTTCCAGTTTGTATATTTTTGTTCAATATAACTCACATTTTCTATCTCCATATTTGCTTTTGTTATTTATTATTTTGTGTGGTTTCTCAACAAGAATCCACAACAGAAATCAACTTCAATTACAGATCAAAACTCAAAACTCCTAAGCACAATCTTCGTTGTGTCATTGCTAAAGTTTCACCTCAAATAAATGAGCTTATTGCAAAAAATAAGCCCACCCATCTCCTTAGTGTTGCTTAGTTTTGATTATCAGTCCATAGTTATGAATAGTTTCGTGTATTTTTACTGAGTAATCATCATTAAAGATAATTAAAAAAAATATATGTATGAAGGCTCAAACTATTTTATACATTACCTGCGTTTAATTCACTGATGTTATGAGTAATTGACTCTAATAAAAAAGACTTCATAATAATACCAAAATTTCAATTTCATTATTTTTCTTTTTCATCTTCAATTTTTAGGTGCACACAGGAATCTATAAAAAATGCCAAGGGGTACAGAAGAACAAAAAAATTGGGAACCCCAAGTCAAGCACAACATAAGGAACGAACTTGCTTAGCTGCAGACTTAGCAACCGATTCAATATACACTTTCTACTTCACAAAACATGAAGCCATACACAATGCTGACAGAAATAAACGCTTATTTACGCAAATGCTATGATTTCCAAACGAATGTTCATCAAAGTGTCCACAACTTTAGGAAAGAAAAGCAAATAATCAATTGTATGTAAGTCGCCGTATGACTTTTGCTTTTAAAAACAATCATGCTGCGAAAAAGTAATTACATTTACACATTTTCTCACAAGCTTCTAACAAAAGCGAAAGAAAAGTTAAGTCAATTAATTAAAGACAATAAATGTAGTTTCCATGGTTAACTGCAGAGAAATTGTAACGCTTGCATATCAATGGAAGAACGTTGTGTTGTTGATAAGAACGATAGAAATATTTAGAACTATTCTTTGAATATTTCAAATAGACTTTTTAATTATATTTTACATAAGTTTAATTAATCTATCTATCTATCTATCTATCTATCTATCTATCTATCTATCTATCTATCTCAGTCTGTTCATATCTATCTATCTCAGTCAGTTCATATCTATCTATCTATCTATCTATCTATCTATCTATCCCCGACTTTTAGTGCGTGTATGTATGTCTGTTTCTATCTCAGTGTTTTCATACACAATTATCCTCTACTGCTTGCCTGTCTCGCATTCATTTTCTTTCTTACACTCTTTTTGTTTCTTTTCCTCCTCCCCTCTCTCTCTCACGATATATATATATATATATATATATATATATATATATATATATATAAACCTTGTATACCGCCTAAAGTACTAAAACTCTTTTCATCTAATTTTATCAACTTTCCCCATCGAAGCGTTAATTTCACACGATATTTCTTTTTGATCTTCGTACGCACACACACGCATAATGCATACAATACATACACACGCAATGAGTCGCATGAGCGCGCATACACCCATACACATACTTGCACGCATATATTTACACACATGCACGTACACACACACGCATCCTCTCTCCCCCTCTCTCAACAGAGCATATTTCCCTCTCTTTCTTCTGCATTGAAAATTATTGCTATCAATTTCATCTTAAGTGCTTACGTAAGAAATACTTCAAAGTTAAGCAAAAATGTCAATCTGACTTTCTCTACTTTTAGAAATAATTTCATCTGAAATTGACGTCTTTCAAACAGATCAACTTGTAGATGTGGCTTCATGCTTACAACATCGCATCCTAATCTTAAAGGTCAATTGGTAAAACGAGCGACACTGTGTATCATTTACAAGTAAATCAATAACTTCCCAGCCTAATGTTAAAAAAGTGCTTTTATTTCATACAAGAAAACACCCTTTATTATAAATTATTTTTTTGTTTAATTTGTTCTTCCATATATTGTTTCATTTCTCTCTTCGAAAAGGACATTGCCTTTTTTATTTCGTTTTTTTTTTTTTTTTTGCCGGTCCACTCTCGGACCATCTTTAGGAGTATCTTTGCTCAATACTGATTCTTCTTGATAATCTGGTCCTGTTTTTGATGAAGTCTTTGAATGATTCCCCTATATTTATTTTAGAGTTGACTGTCGACGATTATTGACCGTTGTATCTTTAAGCCTTCCTGAGGGGTTTTCTAAAGACTAAGTAGAATTTAACCAAGAAAACGTGATAGGGCCATAACCTTTGAGTTACATTATTCTAGGACCCATTTTGTTTGGGAACTAGGAGAAATTAACATATTAATTTTCGAAAAAAGCTTCACTGTTATTAATACAACATCTACCAAACTACAAGGGTGGACAGAAAAGTTCACAAGATGACTGCCTTAAAAGGAGAGATGCTAGAACTGTGAAATCTTGAAGGCTTTAATTTCAATTTATTAAAAACTTCATTGATTTTTGTTTTGTTTTTTGTTTTTTGTTTTTACTTGTTTTGTTTTTTGTTTTGTTTTTTTTTTGGGGGGGGTTCAGGTAAACTGACATCTGGATGTTCAAAGAACACTTCAAAATTAACTAATAGCGACTCTTCTTGAAAATGGAGAAAAATTGGCAACGTGGTATTATCAAATACGGGAGGAGAAAGGGTTTAGACACAAGTACAATCATGATAACATGGTTGCTATATTGGGGGATGACCTCTAGCTTTATCAACAGTTCAAAAGTAGGCAGCTGAAATTACCAAGGAAAGGGAGAGGCTTGGAGATGACCTAAGGTCTCGACGTACTGCAAGTGCATTCAGCGAGGAAAACGTTAATCCTGTTCACCAGATGGTGATATACAACAGGCAATTGATTATAAATCAAATAACCAATGTATTAGCATATAGCATTGGAGAGTTGAGAATATTCTGTCCAATGGATTCTGCATGACGAGGGTTTCTGCCCCGAAGGTGCCACGTCTTTTGTCACCTGATCAAAGGTGAACCAGAAGGATTATAACATGCGGAAGCTAACATTTTTAGACAGATTCACCTAGTTTCCTTGAACCTAGTTTCCTTGAACCTAGTTTCCTTGAACCTAGTTTCCTTGAACCTAGTTTCCTTGAACCTAGTTTCCTTGAACCTAGTTTCCTTGAACCTAGTTTCCTTGAACCTAGTTTCCTTGAACCTAGTTTCCTTGAACCTAGTTTCCTTGAACCTAGTTTCCTTGAACATTTCTTAAACCAAAATGAGTGCTGGGTTCATCGCTTTTAGTCAGAGACAATTTTTGCAGTAGAAAACTCCTCATCTCATGCTTCAAACAAGGCCAAATTTGTTTCATCTGCAAGGAAGGTGATGGCCGCAATTTTTGGGGATGCAAAAAAAATTGTGTTTATTGATTACCTTCAACAGGGCCACACCATCAATGTAGAGTAATATGCCTCTTGCGGAGGCAATTACAAAGGCGATTAAGACCAAACGCCTAGGAAAACTGTAAAAGGGGTCTTGTTCCATCAGGACAAAAATCCAACACACAAATGCTTGATTTCAATGGCTACTGATAGTGAAGTGGATTATCAGTTTCTACATTCATCTGACTTGCCCACTTCCGATTATCATCTCTTCCTAAACTCTTAAAAACGCTTGGCTAAGACCCAGTATCGCAGTGATTATGACGCCATATCTGCTGTTGATGATTTCTTTAACCAACAGAATAAAAGCTTCATTATTAATGGGATCCAAGCTGTTGCAGCACTGATAGATGAAGTATGTTGACTTCAAGCTGGTGGGATGAGTGCTATGCTAGAAAAAAACTGCATTTGATTACATTCCATGAGAGAATCTTAGCCTATAAACTTTTCAGGCGATCCTCATATAACAAAACGCAGAACATGGCAATTTCATTTATTCGACTATAAATTGATTGTTCAGCGAATACTTGCGAAAACAGATATAGCATAATTTTCACTAAATACTTCATAAACAAAGAATTATAGTAGAAGAGTTAGAACGGTTGTACTCATATTCACGAGTAATGATTGCAAATTTGAATTGAACGATTACTGGGAGAGATTGTTCTCCTTCCATGAATCAAGTTATGGGTGTCTTAGTTACACTCCTCAACTCAACTCAAACCTATAATAATAAGAAAAATAATAATGATAAAAATTAATAATAATATAATATTGAAGAATTATGTTTTATTTTCTTCTGTGAAGGGATATATCTTATTCCTATTCCCTCATGAATAAGTAAATAATATTAAGACGGGTCACACTGTAAAGATAAAGCGGAACGGAGAAATGAAATAAATGAACGAACGCTTGTTCTCAAAGATATATTGATAACACACACAAATAATACATATATACATAAACAAGTGTCCACACGTGCAGAAACACATTATGTCAAACGCAAAGCAAAGTATACGAAGGAACAAAAAGGAAAGGTCTTACATTTAAAATGAAAATACCTCTGTTCGGACATTGTCATGACTCTAGATTTGGAGGTGCCGAATTCATCTGTATCCCGAAGGGATATGGCAGGCTTCTTCTATGTACCTACGAGACGATAGGAGTGCTATGTTCCAGCGGAACATGGCAGTAGACAAACTCTGCTTAGGCCCAAACGCCTGGGCAGAAGAGAACAATCTTATTCCTCGGTTGCTGTTAGCTGAAAATAAGGGGACTAGCGCTTGGGTCACTATCAGGAGTGACATCACGAGCGGTTGTCATGTAATCACGTGACTTTATCTCGACCAAATGGGGGATAAATACTCTTTGTATATTTACAATATAATGAAAATAGATAATATAATATATCGGATTTTAATATTCATTTAATAATATATAATATACTAAAATAATAATAATAATAATAATAATAATAATAATAACAAAACAAGATTTTTCAGACTGATACAAAGAGATTTTACAGGGAAATAGGTAAAAAAAGAATTGAAGTGACAGTACCCCCCAGAATGGAAGAAGTCACACAGTTCTGGGAAAAGATATGGGCTTGCCCTAAAGAACTTAGCAAGGAAGTACATTGGATTACGCAAGAGATAGAACGAATGAAAAATAAACCCGAACAGACATGGTCTGGAATTACAGAAGATGATGTTAAATATGCACTAAAAAAAAGCACACAATTGGAAATTCCCAGGTATAGATAAAATGCCTAACTTTTGGCTATATTATTTAAATGCAGCACATAAAAAACTAGCCAAAGAACTTCAAGAAATGGTTGACGATCCCACTAAAATTCCTGCATGGATGACCAAAGGAATTACATTTCTTCTACCCAAGAATGGTGACACAAACAACCCGAAAAACTACAGACCAATTACATGTCTTCCGACAACATATAAACTATTAACATCTATTTTAACAAAACAGACATATTTATTCTTAGAAAGAAATGACATGATACCGCTTGAACAAAAAGGGTGCAAACGTGGCTGTTATGGTTGTAAAGACCAATTGCTGATTAACAAAATGATCCTGGAAAACTGCTACAGTACAAAGAAAAATCTTAGTACAGCCTGGATAGACTATCGAAAGGCATTCGATAGTGTGCCACATGACTGGATTTTAAAGACTTTAAATATATACAAGATATCGCCCGTCATCATCAATTTCATCAAACAGTGCATGTCTATATGGAAAACAACCCTTTACCTCAATCATATAAATGGAACCTATAAGTCTGATGAAATAAACATCAAAAGAGGTATATTTCAAGGTGATTCTTTATCTCCCTTACTATTCTGCATATCATTAATAGCACTAACCAGTCAACTTAATAAGACAGAATGTGGTTATAAAATAGGACAAAAGAAAATAAGCCATCTATTTTACATGGATGACTTAAAGTTATATGCTAAGAATGATAATGAACTGGAAGGTCTTCTGCAAACTGTAAAATGCTTCAGCGAAGACATTGGAATGAAATTTAATTTGAATAAATGTGCTAAAGCTACAGTTTTACGTGGATCAATACAAGAAACATCCTCAATTAGCTTAGACCCTGCTGTAACAATAAAAGAATTGAAACCAGAAGAAGCTTATAAATACCTAGGTGTAAATGAGAGCGAAAACATTCACCATAAAAAAATGAAAGAAATAGTGCGTAAAGAGTACTATAGAAGGCTACGAATGATATTAAAAACTGAATTAAATTCACAGAACAGAGTTATGGCCATTAATAGCCTTGCAATCCCAGTTGTCCAATATAGCTTTAACATCTTAAACTGGACTCTAAACGACATCAGGCGAATGGATGCTAAAACAAGAAAGCTTCTTTCTAAGCATAAGATGCATCATCCAAAGGCTGATGTAGACCGTCTATACATACCCCGTAAAGAAGGTGGAAGAGGTCTTATTCAGCTGGAATTGTCATACAAGACAACAACTATTGGCTTACTAACATACATAGAAACAACAAAGGATTGGATGATACAATTAGTAAGGCAACATGAAGAAAGAAAGAAAAAATATTCAATAATAAAAGAAGGCAGTAAATTCAAACAAGATTTACAGTTAGTAGATTCTGTAGAAAAGCAGAACGGAAGCCAAGAGCCGACTATTGCGGCAAAGAATATGAAAATGAAAGCCAAAGATAAAGCTCTTGAACAGATGAAACAGCGCTGGCAAGACAAACCTCTGCGTGGCCAATATCCAGTACGTGCCAATAAATCCAATGTTGACAAAGTTAATACTCATCGATGGTTACGTGCATCTGGATTAAAGTCCGAAACTGAAGGCTTTATTCTTGCAGCACAAGACCAAAGTCTTTTCACGAGAAACTTTCAGGCAAATATTATGCATAATAATATGGATCCAAAATGCAGGTTTTCTGATAAACACCAAGAAACAATAGACCACCTAATCTCAGGCTGTTCTGAATATAAAAATCGCCACGATAGAGTTGGGCAATATTTACATTGGGCAATATGCAAACATTATGGAAAAGCTGTAGGCAAATACTGGTATGAACATCACCCAGCACCGGTTACAGAAATAGAAGATGTAACCATTCTATGGGATTACACCATCTACACAGACAGAAAAATTGAAGCAAACAGGCCAGACATTATTGTTAAAAACCAGAAGGAGAAAACTTGTCTATTAATTGATATGGCTTGTCCAGCGGATTGTAACATAGCAATCAAGGAATTTGAAAAACTGTCAAAATATAAAGACCTGGAAATTGAAATAGGAAAAATGTGGAAATTGAAAACAAGAGTTGTGCCAGTGATAGTAGGTGCACTTGGAATGATAAAAAATGGAACAAAACAACACATTGAAAGAATCCCTGGAAACCCCAGCTTAAGAGACATACAAAAAATTGTCTTATTAAGTACAGCGCACACACTAAGGAAAACTTTATCTATGTAATGCTGGAGATGATAGGGAAGATAGAAAAACATGAAATGGAGCCATAACAACACGCCACTACCTGCCTTAGGTCTCCCCGCAGACTTGGTTGGTAGTGAGACCAAAGCAGAAATCGAAATATGATGAAAAATGACATAATAATAATATAAACTATAATATATCGGATTTTAATAATAATCTAATAATATATAATATAATATGACAGTGAATAATAATAATAAAATAACAAATGATAAAGTTAATACTCATCGATGGTTACGAACATCTGGATTAAAGTCTGAAATTGAAGGCTTTATTCTTGCAGCGCAAGACCAGAGTCTTTTCTCTAGGAACTTTCAGGCAAATATTAGATGTAATAATGTGAATCCAAAATGCAGGTTCTGTGATAAATACCAAAAAACAATAGACCATCTAATCTCAGGATGTTCCGCACTTGCCCCAAATGAATATGAAATTGTCAAGATAGAGTGGGAAATATTTACACTGGACGATGTGCAAAAACTTTGGAAAATAAGGAAACAAATACCCAGCAAGTTTACAGAAATAGATGTTACCATTCTATGGGATAAAAATTTAAGCAAATAGGCCAGACATTATTGTTAAAAAAACAAAAAGAAAAAACTTGCCTACTAATTGATATGGCTGGTCCATAGCAACCAAGGAATTCGAAAAACTACCAAACTAAAAAAACCTGGAAATTGAAATTGAAAACGAGAATAGTACCAGTGATAATAGGTGCACTTAGAATGATAAAAAATGAAACAAAACAATACTTTGAAAGAATCACTGGAAACCCTAGTAAGGGACATACACAAAATTGTCTTTTTAAGTACAATCCACAAACTAAAAAGAACTTCGTCTATGTAACGCTAGGGATGTTATGGGAGATAGAAAAAACATGAGTTGTAGCCATAATAACACAATACGACCTGCTTTAGGTCTTTCCGCGAACTTAGTAGGTGGTATGACCATAGCAGAAATTGAATTATGATGAAAATCATAATAATAATGATGATGAAAATATATATTAGGTTTTAATAATGATTTAGTAATATAATATAATATAATAATGGATAGTAATAAAAATTATTATAATAATATCAGCATAATATTATGAAAATATATAATTTTTCGAATTCTAATAATAATTTAATGATAATAATGATAATAGAAGAAGAAAAGACGAATGAATGAATGATACCATAATATGAAAATATAATATAATCTATCGTGTTTAATAATAATTTAATGATATATAAATAATATAATAATGAATAATAGTAACAAGTAATAATAATAATATAATATAATGTAATTATATAATATATTGGGTTTTAAAAATAATTTTATAACATATAAAAATAATAATAATAATGACTTACTATAGCTTGAAAAAAAAAGGGTGCAACCGTGGCTGTTACGGATGTAAAGACCAATTACTTATTAACTGAATGATCTTGGAAAACTGCTACAATGCAAAGAAAAATCTTAGTACTGCATGGATAGATTATCGTAAAGCATTCGATAGTGTACAGTACCACATTCCTGGATCTTAAAGACTTTAGATATGTACAAGGTATCACTCGTCATCATCAATTTAGTCAAACAATGTATGTCGAAATGGGAAACAACCCTTTACCTCAATCATATTAATAGAACCTATAAGTCTGATGAAGTAAACATCAAAAGAGCTATATTTCAAGGTGACTCTTTGTCTCCCTTACTATTTTGCATATCATTAATAGCATTAACCAGTCAACTTAACAAGACAGAATGTGGTTATAAAATAGCCCAAAAGAAAATAAGCCATCTATTTTACATGGATGACTTAAAGTTGTATGCTAAGAATGATAATGAGCTGGAAGGTCTTCTGCAAACTGTAAAATGCTTCAGCGAAGACATTGGAATTAAATTTAATTTGAATAAATGTGCTAAAGCTACAGTTTTACGTGGATCAATACAAGAAACATCCTCAATTAGCTTAGACCCTGCTGTAACAATAAAAGAATTGAAACCAGAAGAAGCTTATGGTGTAAATGAGAGTGAAAACATTCACCATAAAAAAATGAAAGAAATAGTGCGTAAAGAGTACTATAGAAGGCTATGAATGATATTAAAACTGAATTAAATTCACAGAACAGAGTTATGGCCATTAATAGCCTTGCAATCCCAGTTGTCCAATATAGTTTCAACATCTTTAACTGGACTCTAAACGAAATCGAACGAATGGATTCTAAAACAAGAAACTTCTTTCTAAGCAAAAGATGTATCCTCCAAAGTAGACCGTCTATATATACCCCGTAAAGAAGGTGGAAGAGGTCTTATTCAGCTAGAATTATCATACAAGACAACAACTATTTGCTTACTGACATACATAGAAAAAACAAAGGACTGGATGATACCAATTAGTAAAACAACATGAAAACAGAAAGAAAAAATATTCAATAATGAAAGAAGGCAGTAAACACAAACAAGATTTACAGTTAGTAGATTCTGTAGAAAACCAAAATAGAAGCCAAGAACCAACTATTACTGCAAATAATATGAAAAAGAAAGCCAAGGATAAAGCTCTTGAACAGATGAAACAACGCTGGCAAGACAAACCTCTGCATGGCCAATATCCAGAACGTGCCAATAAATCCAATGTTGATAAAGTTAATACTCATCGATGGTTACGTGCATATGGATTAAAATCTGAGACTGAAGGCTTTATTCTTGCAGCACAAGACCAAATCTTTTCTCTAGGAACTTTCATGTAAATATTATACATAATAATGTGGATTCAAAATACAGGTTCTCTGATAAATACCAAAAAATAACAGACCATCTAATCTCAGGATGTTCTGTACTTACCCCAAATGAATATAAAAATCGTCAGGATAGAGTGGGGAATTATTTACATTGGACAATGTGCAAACACTATGGAAAATATGTAAACAAATACTGGTATGAACATCACCCAGTACCAGTTAGAGAAATGGAAGATGTCACCATTTTATGGAATTACACTGACAGAAAAACTGAAACAAATAGGCCAGACATTATTGTTTTTAAAAAAAACAGAAAGGAAAAACTTGCCTATTAATTGATATGGCTTGTCCAGTGGATTGTGACATAGCAACCAGGGAATTCGAAAAACTATCAAACTAAAAAAATCTGGAAATTGAAATTGAAAACGAGAATAGTACCAGTGATAATAGATGCACTTGGAATGATAAAAAATGGAACAAAACATTGAAAGAATCTCTGGAAACCCTAGAAAGATATATACAAAAAATTGTCTTTTTAAGTACAGTCCACACACGAAGGAGAACTTTGTCTATGTAAAGCTAGGGATGTTATGGGAGATAGAAAAAACATGAGTTGTAGCCATAACAACACACTACGACCTGCCTTAGGTCTTCCCGCAGATTAGTAGGTAAGGCAACCATAGCAGAAATCGAAATATGATGAAAAATGACAACATAATAATAATAAAGTAGTAACATCACACAAGTCACAGATCATAAAAAGAAACCGAGATACACACAAATCCCTGTGAAGATAATACTGAAAGTTTAGAAGTGTTGGAAAGATGTGATCTGAGTCATACTGAGTTACAAGACTGCAATAAAACGAGTTCAAAGCACATTGAACGGAATTATTTTACGGAAAACAAGAACAGTTTACGTGAAGTCAAGAAAAAAAATCAGATGCCATATAAGTCAGATGCGAAATATTGCAGTTGTGGAACGAAAACAACATCTTCCAAAATTACAACAAACAAAGCATGACCTAGAAACAATTAAGCTCTACAATGCAGTATTTAAATTAATTCTAGATGAAGAAGTCACTCACATAAATCTCAATGAAGCAATATATGCACGAGCAATAACAGCAAAAGAAATTGAACATCAAAGTGAAAGAAGCAGTCTCACAGACATGAAGATCCACCTGGGAAAAGTAAAATAGAAAAAGTAATCAAACAACTTAAAAGTGAATTATCAGTACTCGATGAACTTGCAAGAGGAATAAATGAAAACTAGAAAATGCCGAAGAACCGAAAGAAATACAATATTAGGAATGAAAATGAAGTCCTGTCAACCAAGGAAAAATAAAGCAAACAACCCACAAACTAAGGAGAACTTTGTCTATGTAACGCTAGAGATGTTAGGGGAGATAGAAAACATGGAGTCATAGCAACACACTACTACCTGCCTTTGGTATTCTCGCAGACTTGGTAAGTAGTGCGACCATAGTAGAAATGGAAATATGATGAAAAATGACATAATAATAATAAAAATATATAATATAATGTATCGGGTTTTAATAATAATTTAATTATATATAATGTATTATAATAATGAATAAAAATAATAACAAATAGTGATAATATAATACAATAAAAATATATAATGTATCGGATTTTAATAATAATTTAATAATATATAATATAATATAATATAATATAATATTATATAACAAGGAATAATAATAATAATAATAATAATAATAATAATAATAATAATAATAATAATAATAATAATAATAAAGAAATAGAAGATGTAACCATTCTATGGGATTACACCATCTACACAGACAGAAAAATTGAAGCAAACAGGCCAGACATTATTGTTAAAAACCAGAAGGAGAAAACTTGTCTATTAATTGATATGGCTTGTCCAGCGGATTGTAACATAGCAATCAAGGAATTTGAAAAACTGTCAAAATATAAAGACCTGGAAATTGAAATAGAAAAAATGTGGAAATTGAAAACAAGAGTTGTGCCAGTGATAGTAGGTGCACTTGGAATGATAAAAAATGGAACAAAACAACACATTGAAAGAATCCCTGGAAACCCCAGCTTAAGAGACATACAAAAAATTGTCTTATTAAGTACAGCCCACACACTAAGGAAAACTTTATCTATGTAATGCTGAGGATGATAGGGAAGATAGAAAAACATGAAATGGAGCCATAACAACACGCCACTACCTGCCTTAGGTCTCCCCGCAGACTTGGTTGGTAGTGAGACCAAAGCAGAAATCGAAATATGATGAAAAGTGACATAATAATAATAAAAAAAATACGACGAAAAGCAAGACAACGAAAAAAATAAGACGAAAAGCACTAAAATCTGTTCGATCTACGATATTCTTTCTTAGAAAGAATATGTAATAATTTCTCTATATTTGTTCGTTCATTTTATATATTTATTTATTTTTCGATAATCTTACTCTCGTTGGATTTAATGAAAGAATAACACAGAATACAGTGGGCCAACAAATTATTTTTAAATTTTACGGTAGTTAAACTCAAAGGTATGTCCACTTTTTCTTTCCTATTAAAAAAAAAAAATTTGAAATTTTTTTTTAAACGTAAACATTAATTTTTAATTTCACTATTTTAAACATAAACATTAATTTTTTCTTCGTATATAATTCAAATTGTATGTTTCTTCTTTTAATGATCCTTAAATAGATTTATTTACTAGTTTTCTAAAGCAAGACAACGAAAAAAAAAATACGACGAAAAACACTAAAAAATGTTCGATCTACGATATTCTTTCTTAGAAAGAATATGTAATAATTTATTATATTTGTTCGTTCATTTTATATATTTATTTATTTTTCGATAATTTTATTCTCGTTGGATTTAATGAAAGAATAACACAGAATACAGTGGGCGAACAAATTATTATTTTTAAATGTTACGGTAGTAAACTCAAAGGTATGTCCATTTTTTTTTCTTCCTATTAAAAAAAAAATTTGAATTTTTTTTTGCAAGGACAATGGTTAATAGTAGCAACAATTCTTTTTTTTTATTTTAACAATACTCTCTAAGTGCAGTGTTGTTGTTTTTTTCCGTTGAACAACCGTTACGTCCAAGTTTGTTTGTTTTTTCAACCAGCGTCTCTCTCTTTGAATTTTTCTTTTTCTCAATATGAAATTCTGTTTTAATATAAACAGGATTTTTTTCTTTAGATATTATCGAATTTTTTTTTTTTTTTTTTACTATTATAATTTTCTTAAAAACAAAACAAAACAAGAAAATAAATTAAATCCGATGAAAAACAATTTCTTCGGTATTATTTTATAGAAAGTCTACGTATTTATTGATATATTTATTTTTATTTATCTATTGATTTAATTTACTTATTTAATTTATCTTATTCTGATAACCCTATTTTTGACCAACGACTTTATTGAAAAAATAAATGATAAAGTGGACGAACAAATTATTACATTTTTTTTCTTTTTCCGTTGAACGACCGTTACGCCCAAGTATTTTTTTTTTTTTTTTTTTTTCAACCAGCGTCTCTCTATTTGAATTTTTCCTTTTCTCAATATGAAATTCTGTTTTAATATAAACAGGATTTTTTTTTCTTCAGATATTATCGAAATTTTTTTTTTTATAAAATTCTGTTTTATTTTAATTAATTTATCTATTTGCTCTTTAAATGAACCTAAATAAAAGCATCCGTATTATATTTCCTTTAGCTGTCGATATTTCATAAAATTTTTTTTTTTTTTTTTTAACAAAATACTCTAGTATTGATGTGTTGTTTCGTTGAGCCGTTGCTACGCCAAAGGTTTTTTTTTTTTTTTTTTAACCAGCGTCTTTCTCCTTGAATTCCAATCGCGTCTATGTCAGATGTTGCTTGGCAGCCCATTTAGGAGAAGGAAAACTCCGAACAACAACCCGCAACTCAAGGTGTTAATCGTGCCGAGGAGTAAATGGCTACTGCGTTATGAGGTCACAAACGATCCCCTACAGGCTTCGGGACCCTGTTTGTAAAAGACCGTTACCCAACGTGCCGGGCAACTTTGGGTGGACTTTTGGACCCGTGCGTCACTCGTGGGAAAAACATGAAAAATACAAATAGAAATAAAAAGTCCAGTATGGCTCTTCCAGTGGATAAACAGGGAGCCCGTCCTTCAGGGGGGAACCTACCTGAGGTCGAAAAATCTGCCATAGGAACAAACTCCTACACAAAGAATGAATCTTCAGGTCCCCACAACCAGGATAATCCTAATGATGGTCCTGAAAATTCACCAGCTAGATCTACAACCGTATATTTAAAGAAAGAAAATATAAAATGGTCTCGTGAGGAGTACAAAGTCGTTATGACTGCATTTCATGAAGCGTTACTCAAACCTCAAAAAAACATGACTCGCCAAACATATGACATTTGGCGTGAAAAAGTTGGTCAAGCAAATAGAAAGTATATTGACGAAAATAAATTAGCCAATGTACGTAGGTACATTATTCGTAATAACCGACTGACAGAGGCTGAAATCAATGAAATTAAAAGAATTGTAACAAGAAGAGACGAATCAACAAAATATGAAAAGAAACCGGAATCAGAAATAAAAAGTAATAACATCAAACAAGCCACAGGTCATAATGTAGAAACCGTGAAACACGCAAATCACTGCGAAGATAATGCTGTAAATTTAAAAGTGCTGGAAAGGTGTGATCTGAGTCAGTTAAAAGACAAAAATAAAACGAGTTCAGAACACATCGAAGATAATTATTTGACGGAAAATAAGAACAATATACAGGAAGCCAAGATAGAAATAAAAAACCATCTCAGTCAAATACAAAATATTACAATGGAGGAACGTGAACAGCTCCCAAAATTACAACCAACAAAACATAACCTCCGTACTATTAAACTCTACAATGCAGCACTGAAATCAATACTGAATGAAGACCCTCATACAAATCTTAACGAAATAATATATGCATCAGCAACAGCAGCAACAAAAAAATTAAATATCAAAATAAAAACAAGGCAGTCTCGTAGACGTGAAGATCCACCTTGGAAAAGAAAAATAGAAAAAGAAATCGAACAAGTTAGAAGTGAATTATCAATACTGGATGAACTGAGTAGAGGAATAAATGTAAGAACTAGGAAAAGCAGAAGAGCCGAAAGAAAATATAACATCAGGAATGAAAATGAAATCTTATCAAATAAAGAAAAAATAAAGCAAAAAATCCAACTGAAGGCTCAAAGAATAAGACGCTATGAGAAAAGAGCAAGATTTTACAGACAAAACAAGATTTTTCAGACTGATACAAAGAGATTTTACAGGGAAATAGGTAAAAAAAGAATTGAAGTGACAGTACCCCCCAGAATGGAAGAAGTCACACAGTTCTGGGAAAAGATATGGGCTTGCCCTAAAGAACTTAGCAAGGAAGTACATTGGATTACGCAAGAGATAGAACGAATGAAAAATAAACCCGAACAGACATGGTCTGGAATTACAGAAGATGATGTTAAATATGCACTAAAAAAAAGCACACAATTAGAAATTCCCAGGTATAGATAGAATTCCTAACTTTTGGCTATACTATTTAAATGCAGCACATAAAAAACTAGCCAAAGAACTTCAAGAAATGGTTTTCGATCCCACTAAAATTCCTGCATGGATGACCAAATGAATTACATTTCTTCTACCCAAGAATGGTGACACAAACAACCCGAAAAACTACAGACCAATTACATGTCTCCCGACAACATATAAACTATTAACATCTATTTTAACAAAGCAGACATATTTATTCTTAGAAAGAAATGACATGATACCGCTTGAACAAAAAGGGTGCAAACGTTGCTGTTATGGTTGTAAAGACCAATTGCTGATTAACAAAATGACCCTGGAAAACTGCTACAGTACAAAGAAAAATCTTAGTACAGCCTGGATAGACTATCGAAAGGCATTCGATAGTGTGCCACATGACTGGATTTTAAAGACTTTAAATATATACAAGATATCACCCGTCATCATCAATTTCATCAAACAGTGCATGTCTATATGGAAAACAACCCTTTACCTCAATCATATAAATGGAACCTATAAGTCTGATGAAATAAACATCAAAAGAGGTATATTTCAAAGTGATTCTTTATCTCCCTTACTATTCTGCATATCATTAATAGCACTAACCAGTCAACTTAATAAGACAGAATGAGGTTATAAAATAGGACAAAAGAAAATAAGCCATCTATTTTACATGGATGACTTGAAGTTATATGCTAAGAATGATAATGAACTGGAAGGTCTTCTGCAAACTGTAAAATGCTTCAGCGAAGACATTGGAATTAAATTTAATTTGAATAAATGTGCTAAAGCTACAGTTTTACGTGGATCAATACAAGAAACATCCTCAATTAGCTTAGACCCTGCTGTAACAATAAAAGAATTGAAACCAGAAGAAGCATATAAATACCTAGGTGTAAATGAGAGTGAAAACATTCACCATAAAAAAATGAAAGAAATAGTGCGTAAAGAGTACTATAGAAGGCTATGAATGATATTAAAACTGAATTAAATTCACAGAACAGAGTTATGGCCATTAATAGCCTTGCAATCCCAGTTGTCCAATATAGCTTTAACATCTTAAACTGGACTCTAAACGACATCAGGCGAATGGATGCTAAAACAAGAAAGCTTCTTTCTATGCATAAGATGCATCATCCAAAGGCTGATGTAGACCGTCTATACATACCCCGTAAAGAAGGTGGAAGAGGTCTTATTCAGCTGGAATTGTCATACAAGACAACAACTATTGGCTTACTAACATACATAGAAACAACAAAGGATTGGATGATACAATTAGTAAGGCAACATGAAGAAAGAAAGAAAAAATATTCAATAATAAAAGAAGGCAGTAAATACAAACAAGATTTACAGTTAGTAGATTCTGTAGAAAAGCAGAACGGAAGCCAAGAGCCGGCTATTGCGGCAAAGAATATGAAAATGAAAGCCAAAGATAAAGCTCTTGAACAGATGAAACAGCGCTGGCAAGACAAACCTCTGCATGGCCAATATCCAGTACGTGCCAATAAATCCAATGTTGACAAAGTTAATACTCATCGATGGTTACGTGCATCTGGATTAAAGTCTGAAACTGAAGGCTTTATTCTTGCAGCACAAGACCAAAGTCTTTTCACTAGAAACTTTCAGGCAAATATTATGCATAATAATATGGATCCAAAATGCAGGTTTTGTGATAAACACCAAGAAACAATAGACCACCTAATCTCAGGCTGTTCTGTGCTTGCCCCAAATGAATATAAAAATCGCCACGATAGAGTTGGGCAATATTTACATTGGGCAATATGCAAACATTATGGAAAAGCTGTAGGCAAACACTGGTATGAACATCAACCAGTACCGGTTACAGAAATAGAAGATGTAACCATTCTATGGGATTACACCATCTACACAGACAGAAAAATTGAAGCAAACAGGCCAGACATTATTGTTAAAAACCAGAAGGAGAAAACTTGTCTATTAATTGATATGGCTTGTCCAGCGGATTGTAACATAGCAATCAAGGAATTTGAAAAACTGTCAAAATATAAAGACCTGGAAATTGAAATAGAAAAAATGTGGAAATTGAAAACAAGAGTTGTGCCAGTGATAGTAGGTGCACTTGGAATGATAAAAAATGGAACAAAACAACACATTGAAAGAATCCCTGGAAACCCCAGCTTAAGAGATATACAAAAAATTGTCTTATTAAGTACAGCGCACACACTAAGGAAAACTTTATCTATGTAATGCTAGGGATGATAGGGAAGATAGAAAAACATGAAATGGAGTCATAACAACACGCCACGACCTGCCTTAGGTCTCCCCGCAGACTTGGTTGGTAATGAGACCAAAGCAGAAATCGAAATATGATGAAAAATGACATAATAATAATAATAATGGAAATACATAATATAATATTTCGAGTTTTAAATAACAAAGTTGACTGGGAAGCAAGAATCCGGAAGAGAGATTCATAAGCAAGAAATACGATAGAGGAAACTGTGAGCATAGAATTTACGGTTACATCTCGCCATTTCAACTATAAAATGACGAAACCTTGCCGCCAATCTAGTACTGTGCTTAAATTTATAAAGTCTAGGTACCATAGAGCAAAGTCCATCTGGACAATTACCATAAAAGTATTTTTAGAAAAGTCAGAGAGAAGTTATGTTACGGCGGTGAGAAAAGAAGTGAAGCCGAGATGCCAGGTCTAAACCAATAACATTGCAGAGTCTCTTTTTTATCAAGACTCTAAATATAGAGCAGGATAATCAGACCAGATGGCAGCAATATTCAAAGCAAAGATGAAAGGTATAATTATGAATATTTAAGATAGATTCTGGTAAAAAAAATTGACTTTCTCCCTGTGTCCTTCTGTCTCTCCCTCTCTCTCTCGTTGTTTTCCCATTTCTTCTTACTTCCCTTCTTTTTGTCTCGCCCTGTGTGTGTGTGTGTGTGTGTGTGTGTGTGTGTGTGTGTGTGTGTAGGTTTTCCTTACTCTTTTTTTTTTTAGTTCTGCTTCCTCTTATTCTGCGTGAATGAATGCACATTTTTCTTCCCATTTCACTCTTCATTTAACGTGCATTTTTCTTGTGGTATGTAGGTGTGGGTGGTATTAATTGCGGCCATCGTCATCCAGTTAAGCGCCGTGTATGATACACGCTTGGGTAATCATGTCTCGAAAGAGACATGACTGACTAGGCAGAATATTTACACGCTTGGGTAATCATGTCTCGAAAGAGACATGACTGACTAGGCAGAATATTTTCCCTAAGTAGGTTGCCATTACTTTATGCGATAGACCTCAATCCATTCATAATCTTATTCAACCCATAGCTGGAGGCAGAAGAGATGGATTAATACATTTCCCAAGAGTATTTGCGCGTAAATGAATGCACCGAATTCGACTGGAACTTGAACTAGGCTCTTTGATTTCTCTTTCTGAACCGATATCCACTGCACCACAACGCATCATGTATTAATAAAATTAAACAAGTTAAATAGGTATCAAAGCACTATTATTTTCTTTAATTTTGTAATTATACTTTCCATGATTCGGTTTCTCACTTTATATCCATTCCATTTTTGTCTTCATATTAAATCTAACTGCTATTTTAATTGTAACGTGTTAGGGAGAGGAAAGAGAAAATGTGCACTGCAAAGTTTTCGCCTTGACCAAAAGCATTGCCAAAACAAATCTTATATTTGATAATTTGTTTAGATTTTGGGAAATACATCTATTTTTTTTTTCAATTTGACAAACAAGAACAATTTTACTAATTTTTAAAAAAATTTCCAACATTCTGACATTTTAACTTTTAGTAAGGGAGTTAAAAAATTGTCCGAGTTGTCTATTGTTCCAAGCGCGTTCGACCGATTCTTTAGCGATTTTTAAGGGGGGTTGTTTTAGGTGCTGCTAAATTCTTTTCATATCTATCTGTTTAAGATGTAGTTTTTTGTACTGTTTGAGGAGTAGCAGCGTTTATCACGAGCTTCGGGAGTTGCGTGTAGCTACAATTCGAATTGGCAAAAACTAATATCGTTCATTCCCACCAAGTGGGAACATATTTAAAGAAAATCTTATATATATATATATATATATATATATATATATATATAAATTCCACGTATAAATACAGTATTTTACGTTTGGAGAATATCTATTTCTACAGATCTTTAAAAACCTGTTACTTCAGCTCAGGTTAAAAGATATTACATCTCGATTTATTACACACACACACACACACACACACACACACACACACACACACACACACATATATATATATATATATATGGCCCACCCTATATATATATATATATATATATATATATATACAGGCCATAAGTCGCGCACCAAACCATGTAAAAGAATTCTGATATTTTATTAAAACCAAGCTTAGCTCATGAACTGAGAAACACGTTGTACACGCTCGTACAATCACAAATGCTCAAAATTCTCACCATTTGTGTTAATGCGCAATTCCATCACTTCACGTAATTCTTCGGTGCGCGACTTATGGCCCATCTTTTATATATATATATATATATATATATATATATATATATATATATATACTATTTTTCGATAACTAACTTATAAATTGAATTTTATTTTAGTTTTTATTGAAAGCTAGATGATTAAATTTACTATTTCCAGTAAGCAAAATACTCTGGTGTGTTTCAACAGATGTGAGATAGGATAATATGATATGCTATGAGTGTATGGCGATCACAAGTGACATAATTGATAAGTATACAAATCTTTTCCTGTAAGGGGAAGTAACCGTGAACACATGACCTTTTAATGTTCATACAGAAATTACCATACAAGCAAAAATTAAAATATACAAAGAAATTAAAAATTATTTTTAAAATACGATGGCTAGATGATTCGTATTAAACTTTTAAATTTTCGATCAACAAATATAGTCTTCACTTAATAAACTACCAACCTAACATCTATAAGTCTTTGTAATATTTTAAGAATATTTTTTAAACTTTATAAATTATTATAATTAAAAAATGAAAACAATTCTTTTAAAATTTCATTATTAATCGAAAAAATGTTTTCTTCAGACTATAATGCTCTTAATTTATATTATTTATTAAAGCTGATCTTGTTAAATAATGCCATAGATTTATTGTTTTTTGTTTGTTTGTTTGTTTGTTTTTGTTTGTTTTGTCTCTTTTTTACTATTCAGAGAAGATTTTGGCGGCTAAATGGTTTATAGATAAACTATGATTTACATTCCTCATTGAGTCATGCGTTTAATTAATAAAACCAATTTTACATACAGAATTTAATTTCTTGAAATTTCATGAATTTACGTGAAGAGGGGATAACAGATGTAAAAAATATTTTTAATAAGATTTTTTTAAATAATGATCTCAAAAATAATTTCATGCATTTGTATATAAGTCCTGAAAGTTTCATTAAAATCCGACAATTATTTGATTTTTGCTAGAATTTAGCTGTCAATCCAAAGTAAAATTTAACATCCTCATCAACCGAATGAATGCGAGTTCTATAAACAATAATTTTGGACATATATAGGCCATTCGAATGTGCGTTGGGGTACAGTGAATATCGGCTCGGAACGAGAAGCCGGGGAGCCGAGTTTGAAATCCAGTTGAATCCATTGTATTCACTTACGCGCAAATACCCTTGGGAAAGGTATTTAATCCGTCTCTTCCTTCTAGTTATGGGTTAAATAGCAGGACAGATAGGGTTCTATAGCCTTGGTCGGCAACCAGTCTACCGCAGAAAGCAATGGCAACCTACTGCGGGATAATCTTCTGCCCAGTCAGTCATGTCTCTTTCGAGACATGATCGCCCAAGCGTGTATCACGTATGGCACTTAACTGATAGGCCATTCAATGGGCAGGTTTTAGTTTTTCGACAGTTGCAACTATTTTTGAAGGGTCATTATTAGTAGTAGTAGGGTAACTGATCTTATTCAGATGAGCCAAGTATTCATTTGATATCATATTATGTTTTGCAATATATTTATCTAAGTTGTTGACGCAACTATAACTGTCTTTAAAATTGTTTTTGTTGAAATTTTTTTAGCGTTAGTTTTGTTGTTTTTTTTCGAATATTCTGCTCTGAATCATAAAATAGCAAATAAAACTAAAACTATTTAATTAGACAAGCTTTTCATTGTTTTTATAAATAAAATATATGGGCACTATTGTTTTACGAAGAAAAAAAATTTTTCGATAAATAGTCAATTTTTGCAAGAATTGTTTTCACTTTTTAAAATTTTTTATCAGAATACAAAATTCTTTTAAGGCCTTTTAATTCTTTTAAAGTTCTGCATTAATTTGTAGCGATCAAGTGATATCGTTCTTAAACAAAATCTCTATTTACTAATCAAAAATAAAAAAGCTTGCTACAATTCAACGACCTCCAGAATCTTCAAAATAATTTTGAATTCTGTGTGTGTGTGTGTGTGTGTGTGTGTGTGTGTGTGTGTGTGTGTGTGTGTGTGTGTGTGTGTTCTTGTATAAACGTGCTGGTTTTATAAATACGGATGTCAATACGCGACATTATACACGACATCAGAAAATATAGTAAACTTTAAAATTATTGGTAATTTGTTAAAATTTCACCGAAAAAAGTCATCGTAAGTAAGACTATAAAACCAAATTATCTAAAGTTTAATAAAAGAAAAAAGTCGAATGCTTAAAATATTTACAATTTTAAAGATTTCTAAGTATTTAATAAAAAGTGTCGTTTTAAAACAGTTGATCATACACTTTGATCATTCTTAAAATAATGTGTAAAATACTAAATTCAAATAAGTAGGTCTCAGATTTTTCTCTTCAAAAACATAAAAAATATTTTTTCTTGTATATATATCAACAAAATGCTGATAAAATGAATGTTACATGGAACTGTTAAAATAAAAAAAAATTGATAACTAAAATCTTTATTTTCTTACTTCTTTGCAAGCTCTCTGATCTAGTTTTTTTCAAAGTGGAGCTGAAGAAAATAAATTGCCCAGCAAACTTTAATAACGAAAAGAGCATTGACCCAATCAAAAGTGTGTACCATAACTAGTGAATATTATTATTATTATTATTATTATTATTATTATTATTATTATTTTAATACGTCTGCCTGAAATATTAGCGTCTAAAGATTGTATCGATAGAGAGCGTGTTTTCCTTTTGATAATTGTGAAGCTGAGCGTGGCAAGTACGCATGCGTAGTTCAGAGCTACAGATCGGGTCCTCGCTTTTATGAATCCAGAAAGAAAAGAAGTCCAAAGCGGATTCTGATTGTCCTGTTGGTAAGATGAAAAGAAAAACTTCACTTATTGTGGGAAAATGAATTTCAATTAACAAGCACTTTCAGAAAACGTCATAAATATTAATATTAATTAAAAAAATAGCAAAATTGACGGGTGAAATATGAGTGTGAGTTGATTATTTTTTATTTTATTGACTGCACAATATATTAGGGTCAGTTGGGCACCTTCTGTGACAAAAAAAGAGCACAATGACGTAATTCACTCCACCAGAAATTTGGAAACAGCATGTTGTACTGCTTGGCATTTGCGTCGGAAGCTTAGGGAGTTTGGGTGTCAATCTGAGGCCAGAGCAGAAGATTCAGAAAGAGTTGGATGAGTCTAATACTGATTACGAAAGTGTTTGCAGTGATCACTAGTGATAGCGAATTTATGCCTCCATTCATCTTCACACAGGGCCTCAGACTCAACACGGAAGCCTACATCAAGTGCTTTGAGGAGGTAGTATTACCCTGGGTCAAAAGGGTGGCTACTGAAAGACCCTATGCCAGGTAACAGGACTCTGTAACATGCCAAACAAGAAGGAGAACTCAGTCATGGCTATCAGACAATTTCTGCAACCACATTGTCCTTTATATCTGACCCCCTAACTCTCCAGACTGCAACCCCCTTTATTATCATGTGTGGGGAGCAGTTGAGCGAAAGATCAACAAGACATCTGATGAATTGAAGGCACGGATTATTGCAACATTCATCAATATTTACAAAGAGGCCGCCCGAAAGAGGTGCAGGAGATTTCGAGGTTGTCTGGAGGCAATGTTTAGAACCAGTGGTGATTTTATTGAATAAATTTACTGTTTAGTATTTCATGATATTGGTGTGTAATTTTGGTAAATAAATCTATTAAAATTGAGATACCAGTGTTATTTTAATATTTTGTGCAATTTAGACGACAATTTATCCAACGCAGCTCGATGTGCTTTTATATTTAGGCATGCTTAATTAATGTTTTTTTATTATGTAATGTGTTTTTTATTATGCACTCTATCAGTTTCTTACTTCATAACAATATAAAACTGATCCCCCTCTTTATGCTCAGCAAAAGCGTAAATCATGCTTTCAACTATTATATTCAGTCAGTCAGTTTAGTGCCATACGTGATACACGCTTTTAGCGATCATGTCTTGAAAAAGACATGACTGACTGAGCAGAAGATTGTCCCGCAGTAGATTGTCATTGCTTTCTGCAGTAGACTGGTTGCCAGCTATAGAACCCAATCTGTTCTGTTGTTTGACCCATAACTGAAGAGAAGAGACGGTTTAATACATTTCCGAGGGTATTTAATTGGAGTAGATAGACTAAACTATCGCCCGGTTCACACTCCACCCACGTCTATTGAACAGGTGAAGAGGCTCATCCCTTGTTCCCTGTTTAGGATGTGGTTTCCGGCTTTCTCTTTTCCAATCTTTTCACTCTTACGTAGCCCCCTGCACATCAGTGGCGTTACCGTCTTGCTCGGGGTGATATGATTAAAAAAAAAAAAAAAAAAAATATACAAAATATACTTGCCTTAAAGGTGTTATTGTGTATTTGCTAGTCAAGGATTTTGTTAGGTGTAGACAATCTTTGTTAATATATATAATAAAGTTTTAGCGTCAAAATCTTCATGTAATTATTTAGAGAAAAGAGCAAAGGAAATTTTTATGCAAAATTATTTTTTTTAATCTTTTTTATAACCTTCATAATTTTGGTTAAAAATCTTGTTTTTCTAGCATCAACAGAGGCCCATAAATCAGTACGGGACATCTGCGCGTCTTTTTGCAGTGAAAAAACACATAATTTGCAAAAATTCAGATAATTGTTGGATTTTAATAAAACGTTCAAGATTTATTCACACATTGATTAAATTTTTTGATGTTTTTCTAATTTTCGAAAATCTTGGTAAAAAATACAAATTTTTACATCTGTTACACCTCCCCACACGCACACATACTTATTTAATTTTATGATATTTTGAAAAGTCAATTTTTTTTAATGTTTGTATTAGTTATCAAATCCTCCGGGAATTTAAATCCTCATTTAAATTTAAATCCTCATTTAAATTTAAATCCTCATTTTCTTTTTGCTTACACAAGACTCCAGTTTAAGAAAATCTGCTCTGTATTATTAAATAAAAGATGTAATAAAACCCTAAAAAAAATGAATTAGAAAAACTAATTTCTTTTATGAATAAAATAAATTATAGAAACTATTGTCTCATGAAAAAATACTTCCATGAATAATGAATTTTTACAATAATCTTTTTACATTTTTCAAAATTTTAATTAAAATTATTTATAAACTTGTAGATCTTTTAAAACTGTGTATTCTTTTGTATCGGTCAAGTGATATGGTTATTAAATAAAAATTGTACTTATTAATTATAATAACAAATTAAACTACAAGTAATCGCCGCTGAATATTTTTAAAAAATTTGAATTTTTTGTGGGTGTTGTATTTTTTCTAATATTTTTTCAACAAGCAAGTAAGTTAAACTATAAAGCCAAAAATTCAATAAATTATTAGAATGATTATGATATTTTAAATTCTAAAGATTATTCAATAGTTAAGAATTGACACAAAAAGACGTTTGCGTTATATTCTTCATGTAATTTCAACAATTACCACCTCCTAAGATGAATTTCCCAAACATCATGTTGCCGGTAACGGTATTAACAACTTATAAAATCGCTGACTACCATGTTAAACAAAATGTTTTCATGCGATATTTTAAACTAAAAGTAAGAAATATTTGTTTCAATTCAGATTTAAATCAGCTAATATTTCTCAAATAACGTTCAAAGATGTATATTTTTTTTTAAAATTGTTTTGTTGATAGATTTGTCAATGTAAACGATTTTAGAAATTTTAATAATAATATAAGAAAAGAAAAATTTTAATCAATGTAAATTTAGTTCGGAAATAGGAAAGTATTTTGCTTATATCAAATTTAATCTATTACCATGCCAATAAAACTAAAATAAAATGTATTTTAAATATATCGCTCATTTATATATGAGCTGTGATACAGCGAAACAGATCTGTCTGCGGATAACTATATATATATATATATATATATATATATATATATATATATATATATATATATATATAAAGAGATTGTTTCTTTAATAAAGTGTATTCATGCCGACTTTGAAGTTTCAGGCTGTTATTCTTTCTGTATTACACTACAACAGACAATTCAAAACCTGCAGATTTTGTTTGGAGAAAAATAGCTGTTATTACATTCCCAGACCAAAACAAACTACTAAATCAACGACCTGATCTCATCTCAAAATGCAGACAATTTTTTCTGCGTTACTTAAAAAGAATAAAGAATAATAAAGAACAAATAATTTAATCCAAGCAAATAATTAACAAATTAACAACCGCTGCTGCCGTAACAACCAATAGAATAGGTAAAATAAAATAAAACAAAATAAATAACAATTTCAAATAAATAACTTAAACATCGAAGAGGAAAAAAATAAATAAATATAAATATAAAAATAAAATAAAATAAAATAAATTTATCCAAATAAATAAACAAATCCCTCCTGCCAAAATAACAGTTAGATGCACCACAATGCAACACTGACCCGTATATATAAATAGCTGAGGAAAAACCCAACACATGCGGCCCGATGATTGTACCTAGCATGAAACACTCTGTCACCTCAGAGTGTTGACTTAAATTATATATATATATATAGGGGACAAGTAGTAAAAAAGGTATTTGTGACACAAAAAGTGCTCTATATCACAAAATGTGGGAGAGCTGAATATATCAACACTTTGGATGTTTCCGAAAAAAAAAATGACCGGCAGAACTTAAGTTTCATGCACTAAGTGCTATCATTAGGCACCCGGAATGCCTGGTTAACCAACTCAGGGACATTAATAAAAATAAAAAAGAAGTGTATTATTTCATAAAAAAAAACAGGATTGTTGACATCGTACAAAATGATTGAGAGAGATAGCCAAATTTGGTTAAGATGTTGAAGTAGCCATAAATGTCTCCATGAATGAATAGATTAGTGCATGAAACTCGGGTCGTGGCGGGATTCTTTCTTTTTTCAGGCAAAACCAAAATGCTGATATATATATATATATATATATATATATATATATATATATATATTAGTGTGTGTTGATATATATATATATATATATATATATATATGATGTGTGTTGATATATATATATATATATATATATATATATATATATATATATATTGTAATAGTTGTTACAATGGTTTAAACCATTGAAACAACTATTACAATATAACGCTCTACGTATGTATCGAACACTCTTTATAAAAGTAAATGCATGAACAGCAGGTTAAAAATCCTACGAGTTCCACAACTTTGTTACAATATATATATATATATATATATATATATATATATATATATATATATATATATATAGTATTTATTCAAAGATGTTGTATGTACATTTCGACATGAAATCCCCACAGGGGATAACGCATCACCTCCTTTCTTTTTTTGCGAACCCAGACGATGCCAATTTTTCTTTTCTTGTTTATTTTATTTTATTTTATCTTTTTCTTTTTCTTTCTTTTTAAAATTTGTTTTGCAAATCTATCTATGAGTTAAAAAGGAAAAATAGACTGATTTTTTTCTCCAGTTTCAGAAAGGATTTTTTTTTTCGTTGTTGAGATGATGCGTTATCCCCTTTGCGGATTTCATGTCGAAATGTACATACAACATCTTTGAATAAATCCTATTTAATTTATATTTGCTCTGTAATATTTTATTACATGGAGCCCCCTTCCTGTATCATTTTTTAATATTAAAAAGATTTTAATATTAATTAGGATTGGTTTTTTCCGTTTGGATTAAAGTATTTGAATAAAATATATATATATATATATATATATATAAATCTAAACTTATTTATAAATAGAACTTTGTGTGTGTGTGTGTCTGTGTGTGTGTGTGTGTGTGTGTGTGTGTGTCCGTTACCTATAGACTCCGAAACGGTTGAACCGATTTTCTTGAAAATTTACACATTTGTACTATAAGCGTCTACGAGTGTTCTTAGCTAGGTTTTGTAACGAGGTACCCCCGATAAATATCGAAAATCGATAATCGAAAAAATCGGGTCATAGAAGGAGTGATCCGATTTTAATCAAATTTGATACACTCATAGACAAAGACATAAGAAACGATATTCAGAAGTTTCAAGGTTGCAGTTCTTACAATAATGAAGGAAATCGATAATAAATATATAAAAGGCAAGATGTTTGTGTGTGTGTCTGTTTATCTGCCTGTATGTCTGTATTTTTTTCAGCCCTTTTATTTTAGTTTTTGCTTCAGGTTTGGCTCTAAGTAGGTATAATTGTAGTTCTTAGTCTCAGCCATGATACCATTTACTCAGAGGACTTATTTAGCCTTCAAAATTCAGTTTACGACGAAAAAACTTATTTGATATCGATACGAGGAAATCAAAATTTGACTTACATCCATTCATTTTTCTTTCAGTCTACGGTTTCGTTTTAACTAGAAACAACTATTGCTTTTTAGTCTTTCGTGCCAACGTTTAAAGAGTCTGAGTTCCAGGACCATGGATTAGTTTTAAAGCTTTCACTACACCCGAGCAACGCCGGGCTATACTGCTAGTATATATATATATATATATATATATATATATATATATATATATATAGTGCATAGCCAAGTCCACACCAAGCGACGACAGTCTGTTTTATGGTTTAATGCAAACTTCAGGCCCGATGGCTGCGTTCAAATATGAAACATGCTGTCATGACTCGGTGTTTATCTCAGTGTTCACTTTCATATTTACATACGCTCTATCCCTGATATTGAGCCCTTTTATTCATAAATATAGCGTACCTTAAAACTTTGTATTTTCATATACATATATATGTGTGTGTGGGTGTGCGCTTGATCACGCGCATGTGCGTATATAGATGCCTCCACTCATTCGCTTAAAAAACACGTTCGAAATTTTTGTTAAAAACCTTTTCTTTTTTTCGTCAGCGAGTGACTCGATTTTTGCAAAAGTTTACTACGGCAAACGTATTACACAACTCACTTTTTTGCTTGTGAAAACCTATTAATTTGGAAATATTTGCAAAAAACAAATAATGTTCGGATTTTGATTAAACTTTCGGACTTAAACACAAATTACTGAAATTATTTTATAAATCATTATTTTTATAAAATCTTAGTATAAATATATATTTTTCCATATGTTATCCCATTCCAATTAATTTCCTGAAATTTCTAGAAATTGACTACCGTTCCGGAACTTTTTTATTAGTTAAATGCAAAACTCCTTGCAGAATGTTAATCATTTTTTTTTCTAAAAGTAGCTTTTTTTTCAGAAAATCTGCTCCGAATTGTGAAAACAAAAATGCAATTAAACTATGCTATTTTTATTTAGAACTTTTAATTGCTTTTATAAACATATTAAGGATATTATAGTCTGAAGAAAATATTTTCGATGAATAATGTATTTTAAAAGAATTGTTTTCATTTTTATTTTTTAATTATAATAATTTATAAAGTTTCAAAAATCTTTTAAAATTTCTTAGAATCATCGTTCCAATTAGGCTATTAAGTCAATAAGTGAAGACTATATTTACTAATCGAAAATTGAAAAGCTGTATACAAATCTTCAAGCACCAATTGAATTAAAATAATTAAAACATTTTTTTTTTTTTTTTTTTTTTGCGCATGCAAAAAAAAAAAATATGTTTCATATTTTATGGGTGGCCATAAGACCTATATAATGAAAAAATGATGTTCCAAGGGTTGCCCCCCCTCAAAAAAAAAACTTTTTTCGACTGGGTACAATTCTTTCATTTCTTTTTACGCACACACACACACACACACACACACACACACACACACACACACACACACACACACGTGCGCGCACACACACACACACACACACCACACACACACACACACACACACACACACACACACGCACACACACACATGTAGTTTAGGGTATTGGATTATAATTGAATAATATAATAGTGTAAACAAATATGTTGTTAATAATAAAATGTAAAGCATTATAAAAATTTAATAAATGAAATAACTTTACCATGTCATAAACATTATGACAACAATTATTATTAATAAGGAATAATATGAAAAATAGATATTAAAAATATAAATTAATTAATACCATAACATTTCAAAAGTTATTGAGTTAACTCTGTCATATTATATAATTTCATTTTCTTTTATTAGATTGTAAAATTAATTTAAAAAAACGTTTTATATTATTTTTATTTTTATTTTTCAGAAAGCATCTTCAAACGTAAAGCTAAGCTAACTAAAATTCTCTAAAATATTATATGATTAATGAAAAGATGTTACTTTCTAAAAAATTTTACTATGTAGTTAAAAACTAAAAACGAAACGTTCGCTTAAGTTACATACATTTATGTCAATTCTGGCCCACCATACTTAATATTTTTTACATGGTCCAGGTGTCAGTAAATCTTTTGTTACCGCAGATAACACTGATAACAGGACTACCGTGATTAAGAAACGCTTTTATACTACATTTCAGGTAGTAAACAAGTAATATTGTTTGAAATCAGATTAAGGTAACTTTGAATTTGCTAATTCTACTATAATAACGTGTCAGCGATGTATATTTTATTTTTACAATATTTTTAAAACTCAAAATTAGCTTCTGTTTACAAAATGTATCGATAGATTAAAAATGGCCGAAAAAGTGATTCCAATCAATATAATTTTGGTTTGAAATACACTAGAGTATTTTGCTTACTGTAATTAGTAAATTTATTCTTTTAGCGTTCAATTAAAGCTTAATTGACAGCTTCAAGAAAGCTTCTTTTTATTTATTAAAATTTATTTAAAACCTAGATATATCAAATGAGTGGAGATATGTATAGAGGCCTAAAAACTACTAGGTACATATTTTACACTAAATAAGCTGCACAAATAGTTAAATAGAAATATTGAAATTAGGTAAAATCATATTTGCGTGCGTTTTATTTCATAACATTTAAATGTATATCCTTTTAAAATTTTGCTAAGTGTGCCGTGATATTTTTATTTGCTCCTACGTATGACGTTACTTAAAAAGGCTGAGAAACACTGTGTTAGATTGTGCCGTTTTATTGTATTGCTACATTAGAAATTGCACAAACACTCAGATGAAATCATTATTGTGCTGCTTTCCAAGAAAACTTATACAAATTCTTGTATTCAATTAAACAGGATGACGCTAGAAAAATCACGCTACAGTGTACATTGCGGTGCTACGTAGCAACAGCACAAACATCCAATTGCACCGTTATTTATAAATATCAAAGAACCCTTATGGAAATACTTGTCTCCGTTTAAGCAAGAAAGTTCATGCAATACTACACAACACTGCAAGTGTTTGCGGACGGATTGATCTTTTCAGCTGTAAGATAAGCAAAATCATGCTTCGATCAGTTGGAAGTAAAAGCGATCCGGGCGCCGAAAAAGCAAGCACGTGTATATTTTCATGAAATCCATGATCTTTAGATGATTTTTCAATCTAAAAGATGAAAGGCATACCAAAAACTATTTCGGGAAAAAATCAATATTTGATCACCAAAGAAGAATGTAGAGTCGATTCGATTAATGCTCTGCGTAATATTTCCAAAAGAGATTAATACACACACACACACACGCACACACACACACACACACACACACACACACACACACACACACACACACACACATAAATATATATATATATATATATATATATATATATATATATCAGTTATCTATGTTAGGTAACAGCAATCACAATCTGTTCATATCGATCTAATCCTGCTCATAATCTCTGCGTGCATATTGTGCACATATTTTTTAAGTCTGTGCATTGATATCTTTTTACGTTCATGTTTATCTATCTATCTATCTATCTATCTATCTATCTATCTATCTATCTATCTATCTATCTATCTATCTATGTCAAGATATGTTAATCTAAATCCGTTCTATTTATCTATATGTGCGTCTGTGTATCTATATATTTATATATCTTAACCTCAGACAGTCCTATCTATCTATCTATCTATCTATCTATCTATCTATCTATCTATGTCAAGATATGTTAATCTAAATCCGTTCTATTTATCTATATGTGCGTCTGTGTATCTATATATTTATATATCTGAACCTCAGACAGTCCTATCTATCTATCTATCTATCTATCTATCTATCTATCTATCTATCTATCTATCTGTCTGTCTGTCTGTCTGTCTGTCTGTCTGTCTGTTTAGCTAGCTAGCTATCTTGATGTGTCAGTTTAAACTTAAATTCGTTTTAGCTCGCTAGCTCGCTCACAAGCTAGCTGTCTGTTTTTATCTTAACCTAAATCAGGCCCATCTGTGTATCTATTTGTCTTAAACTCAAACAATTCTGTCTCTCTGTCTGTCTGTATATCTGTCTATCTCCATGTCTCTTGTTCTGTTCTCATCTATTTAAGCCCGTTCATTCAAGTCTGTGATATTGAGGATTGTGTAATGGGTACTAGAGAGTAAAATCAGCGAGTCGAGTTCAAATTCCGTATTTGTTGAAGTCAACTTTACCTGAAAGCTCATTAACGCCTGTAGTGTGTTTGATCTTCACAGTTTTCTCCCCGTTTTTTACTATACATGAGTGACATGGTACTGAAGTCACAAATATCATTATATGTTATGAAAATGTTAAGCTCCGTAATGCAAGATGAAAAGTTGATACATTGCAACAATGTAGCACGCAAGAGAATGCGAAAAAGTGACATAAATTAGCAAAACCGTACCAAAGTCGCGTCTTCCTTTAAACCAACAGAAGCTGCATATATGATGCTATTAGAAGAGTGTTTTCTTTCTGTTTCTAAAATCGAACTATTCATTTGATTTGGTTTGGTTTTATTTGTTTTGTTTAACGGCATATCAACCTCAATGGTTATTTAATGCCGACAATATTTTTAGGATAAGTTCGATTCGTATGAGTAGAATATGTATCCTTTGTAAGAAATCAGTTAGTAGATCAAGTTTCGTTGCCGTATTTTCATAAAAGAGGTTATTTTCGAGAGCCTGTGCATTGTGGTACAGTGGATATCGACTCGGAACGACAAATCGCATTCACTTACGCACAAATACCCTTGGGAAAGATATTAATCCGTCTCTTTCCTCCAGCTATGGATTAAATAACAGGACAGATTGCATTCTATAGCCTTGGCTGGCAACCAGTCTACCGCAGAAGGCAATGGCAACCTACTGCGGGATAATCTTCAGTCCATTCAGTCATGTCTCTTTCAAGACATAATCGCCCAAAGCGTGTATCACGTATGGCACTTAACTGACTGACTGGTTTCATTGATGTATTTTTTTTTCCAGATATAGAATTTTTTAGAGAAATTGATTTTGTTGACATTATCAGTTGGTTTATATATTTTGGTAGAGGCCCACAATTTTAAGGAATATTATAATGTCATTCAATTTTACTTTCTCGAAAAGCTCATGTTTATATTATAGTATTTATCGTTAAGAGAGCAAGATCTGAACACTCGGTTAATATATGTTTAATAGTGTATGTAGGTACGACAATTTTACCGTGGGAAAATCAGCATAGTAAAAGGTCTCAACATAGTGGGAAAAATCAGCATAGTAAAAGGTCTCAAACTAAATAAAAACAAGGTTTTCTCGACAAAATGTTTATGCTATCATAAAGAGGATAGATCAAAGTATTTTTTAATTATTTTTACAAATTTTTAAAATTGTTCTAACAGGTTCTGAAAGGCTCATTTAGTGGTAGAAAATCTTTTTTTTTCTCTCGTCAGTGAAGGGGTAAATTGACGCTAGAGTTTATTATGTCAACAACGTAATATTACGCGAAGGCATTTTTTTACTGTAAAAGACACCTAAATTTGAAAATTCTTGCAAAACTCAAATAATCGTCTGATTTTGATGAAAATTTCAGAACTTATTCACAAATGACTGAAATGATTTTTCAAATGATTATTTTTATAAAATATTGGTAAAAAATATATTTTTTTAATTTGTTCCCCCCCACACGCACACACACAATATTTAATTTCCAGAAATGTCGAAAAATGCGACTCGGTCACAGCATATAGATAGTTTTCATTAAATTCAGGAGTCATTAAGGAAAGCTAATCAACTGTCTTTTTTTCTTCAAAACAAGCTACCTTTTAGAAAATCAGCTCTGAATTAGGAAAACAAAAATGCAATAAAACTATGCCAATTTTTATTTGGGTAAACTTTTAATTGCTTTTATAAACATAAATCAAAATTGTGTCATCGTCTGAATTAAAAAAAAAATTTCCGTTAGTAATGAATTTTACAAGAATTGTTTTTATTTTTCATTTTTTTTTTTTAAGTAATTTAAAAAGTTTCATAAATCTTTTACAATTTTCTCCTTATAAGTCTCTTAAATGTTTTTTTAATTAATGTGTGGCAAATATATTTATTAATCGAAAAATGTAAACAGTTACTCTAAAAGAGTAGCTCTTATTTTGTAATTTAATTAAAACTGTTTATTTTTGCATGTTAATTTCCCGTTTTTGGTATGTACGCAGGCCCATAAACGATATAAATCTGTAAAAGGTCACGTGACTCAAGGGTTGTCCGCCCTTACATAACATTTTCCCGTATATAAACCACGAAGGTCCTTGCTGCTATTCTTTTCATGCGTGTCTCTGAATCGCTCAAGAAAGATGTCATTTCTAGTCAGAATTTAAATATTTAAAGTAACTTTTATATTTTTTTACTTATTAGTTTAATCATTTTTAATATTAATTGTGAATCTATCTACCCGACAGAATTTAGAAAAAACATCAAAACTTCTTTTTTATTTGTTTTGCTTTTTTGGGCTGTTCATTCCAATGGCATGTGGTAATGATTCATACAAGAAATTATTAGGGATAAAAATGTTTACTTTCAATGTGTGTTTGCAAAATGTGACTAACAAATAAATATGTACTACAATGTTATGGTGCATAGGCTAAGATTAAAACAATTTGGAAAAGGTCTCATTTTTTCTTTTCAATTGAATGTAAAAGCCATTTTTTATTTTCTTTATTTCATAGCCTAATCCTACTATTGAAAGTATGCATTTATATTGTTATCCTCTCACTTTTTTTTTAATTGCAAATGAATGTACCAAAAGAAAGAACATGTTATAAAATTATTTTTACCCGTATGCATCAAATTTCTAGGTATCTCCCATAATTTGATTCCTAAGGGTAAAAATAATATTATAACATGTTTTTCCTTATTAAATTCATTTACAATTAAAATAAAACATGGAAAGTAGGAGTTAAACAATAAAAAAGCTTAATTTCAATAGTAGGATTAGGTTATGAAATAAAATAGAAAAAATGGCTTTTTCTTTCAATTGAAAAGAAAAAATGAAACCTTCTCCAAATTGTTTTAATGTTAGCCTATGCACCATAAAATTGTAGTACATATTTGTTTCTTAGACACATTTTGCAAGCACACACTTTTGTTAAATTCTAACTTTTCTCTTTTTTTTTTATTGTCCACAAAAAAAGACAAAAGAGAAAAGTTAGAATTTAAAAAATGTTTAATTTCAATGTGTGTTTGCAAAATGTGTCTAAGAAACAAATATGTACTGCAATTTTATGGTGCCTAAACTAAGATTAAAACAAATTGGAAAAGGTTTCATTTTTTCTTTTCAATTGAATGAAAAAGCAATTTTTTTCTTTTGTATTTCATAGCCTAATCCTACTAATGAAATTATGCATTTTCAATGTTAACCTAATACTTTAAAGTTTATTTTTAATTGTAAATGAATGTACAAAACACATGTTATAAAATTATTTTTACCCTTAGTTATCAAATTAAGGGAGATACCTACATTCACAATGGAAAAAATCAAGAGGAAAGTTGGAATTTAAAACAAATATGTTTAATTTCAATTTGTGTTTGCAGAATGTTTTTAAGAAATAAATATGTACTACAATTTTATGGTGCCTAGCTAAGATTAAAACAAATTGGAAAATGTTTCATTTTTTTAATTTTCAATTGAATGAAAAAAACATTTTTTTCTATTTTATTTCATAGCCTAATCCTACTATTGAATTTATGCATTTTTATTGATTAACTCCTACTTTCATGTTCTTTTTTAAATTGTAAATGATTGTACAAAACACATGTTATAAAATTATTTTACCCTTAATTATCAAATTAAGGAAGATACCTACATACCTGTACCTGGAAAAGCAGCTAAACAGTGAGGAGGATTGGAGAGCCAATTAAGAAAACACCACGGCCCTTTTCAGGGCCACAAAATATTCCCGAAATTCCTTTCTCTTCAAGATATTGCATAAATACAGTATGACATGTACAAAAATTTAGATACTTATTTATAACATCTATATTTATGTAAAAATTAAATTAGATATTTTTACCTAGTTATCTTACTAATTAATATGAATAAGGCATAATAAAAATATTAATAATTAGCATAATATTTCATAACTTAACTGGGTTATTTTAATTTTATTCTTTCTTATTAAACTGTAAAAATATTTTAAAAGAAATTTTTATTTTTATTTACTCAAAAAGCATATGCAATCATCCAGCTATAATGCTAAACTAAAATTCTATAAAATAAGTAACTGCTGAAAATACTGTTACATTTTTATTATTACTACGTAATGAAAAACTAAAGAATGAAATTACAATTTTTGTAATTTAGCTACTTCCAATTTTGCCATGTTTATATCCATTTTATAAGATCTACTATCAAGTTGATAAGTATTAAGTTGAAGTTGGTGCCCAATATGTGATTCAAGAGCTGAACCTGGAAAAGCAGCTAAGCAATGAAGAGGATTGAATAGCCCATTAAAAAAACACCACTGCCCTATTCAGGGCCACAAAATATTCCTGAAACTGAAAGTCTTTTCTCTTCAAGATATTGCATAAATACATTGACATGTATAAAAAATAGATACTTAATTATAACATCTACAGTGATGCAAAAGTTAAATTAGATATTTTTACCTTTTTTGTTACTAATTGTTATGAAGAATGCATAATAAAAATATTAATAATTAGCATAAGATTTCATAACTTTACTGGGTTATTTTAATTTCATTCTTTGTTATTAAATTGTAAAATTATTTTAAAAGCAATTTCTTTTTTTATTTATTTAGAAAGCATATTCAATCATCCAGCTATAATGCTAAACGAACATTGTATAAAATATTATGTAATTGATGAAAATATTATGTTATGGTTAGCTATGCAGTTAAAAAACAGAAACCGGTTTTTTAGATACATAAACATTTGGCACTTCCGGACGCCATACTTGGGGTGTTGACAGACAGTAGCTGACATATTCAATCAATCGTCACTTCGTATTACGTAGATGACAGGACTATCGTATTTAAGATACGCTTTCTGTCTTAAATTTCATGAAGTAAAGAATTACTATTGTGTGAAATCAGATTAAGGTAAGTTTCAATTTAAACAATTGACTATAAAAAAAGTGTCTGCAATGTATATATTTTTTTTAAGATTTTTTAAACAGAAAGTTGGCTACTGTTGACGGAACCTGTCAATAAATCAAAAATTTCAAAAAATGGCGGAAAATTTAAAGTTTGTTTTTTTTTCGAAATATTTCGGATTCCAATCGATATAATTTCAGTTTAAAATACACCAGTGTATTTTGATTACTGGAATTACTAATTTTAATCCCTTGGCTTTCAAATAGACTTAATTTTAAAGCTTGAAAATAGAGTATTTATTTTAAAATTTTCATTTTAAATTTAGGTATCTAAAAATGTATTGGACGTACCTAGCATGCCGTTTCACATGTTTGTTTTGTTATATGGCATATCACCATCAATGGATTAACTAATACCGACTAAATTTTTAGGTTAGGTTCGTGTGAAAAGAATATGTGTTCTTTGTAATAAATCACTTTGTCGATCAGGTTTAAAGGGCATATTTTTGTGAAAAGGGTTTTTGTCGAGTCAAATCTCTTAATCTGGGATTTTTTTTTCTAAATGTATTGCTGATATTTTTACTATAAATATCTATTTCTATACTTTCATAGTGTTTTAACCCCATATATTTGCCCATATTTAGGACCCCAACCCCGGGTTAGGGTGGATCTGGTGGTGGTTCCACGCTCCTCAAAACTTCCCGATCAACGGCCTTGCTGTCGAAGTTAGTTTATTGTCATACCCAGGACGCCTATTCCTTTGAACAGAAGCATTCAATCAGTTAAGTGCCATACGTGATACACGCTTGAACGAGAATATCTCGAAAGAGACATGACTAACTAAGCAGAATATTTTCCTGGAGTAGGTTGCCATTACTTTCTCCTATAGACCGGTTGTCAGCCAAGGCTTTAGAATTCAATCTGTCCTGCTATTCAACCCGTAGCTAGAAGGAAAAGAGACGAATTAAGAGTATTTGTGCGTAAATGAATTCATCGAATTCAACTAGAATTCGCAATCGACTCTTCGATTTCTCGTTCCGAGCCGATACCAGAACGCGCATCTAATTAAATTAAATGAGGGCAGCCATTAAAAACAAGGTCAGGTTAGTTAACAGAATGTGCGTAATATTCCATTAATGTTTGTTTAGTGGCGAGACTAAAACAATACTATCTTGACTGGTTAGTAATCCCTCATCTGTCGTATTCACCAAATATTGTAGTTTCGCTCTTTAAAAATTGTCTTATTAAAAAAAAATTCAATTTCTTGAATGACTGCAAAAGGCATCGGAAACAATTCCTTGCTAAGAAAGATAATAAAAAATGATGTGTGAGAATGGAATTTATGAGGTTGCTTCACATATTCTATTCATGTTTAACTTCGTTCCTCACTGTTCCTGTCCTTGTTGCTTCACTTGGTGTAGGATTGACATTCGTTATTTTACTGACAGAACAACATGGCGGCGAATGTGCAGGTTATCTTCCTCTCTGAGATGATCTGCAGAACCAGCAGAGACAGGGCCGTAAAATCATTTTCAGTAAAAATTATTTCTCGCTGTTCTCTCAAATACTTTTCAGCAACAATATTAACATCTTCAGTCATAAGTCCAACCACTACCCCGGGTAACAGACTCCCGAGAGAATGTTTCCCCGATCATTACAATCTTAACCTGTTCAAGTCTAGAGTTAACCGTTATCTTCACCTCCTATCCATATAAACTACCCTTAACGTAACCTTCTACCTCGAGTGAAACCTGCTGGCTTTGTCCAGTGTAAAACTTACACCACTCACTAAAAAAAATGCCCAAAAGGAAAGACCAACAATATATGAAATGAACTCTCGACTCGATATAAGCGAGATAAATTATAAGATATATTGTGAGCACTATCGTGTTAAGAAAAATGAATTTTCCAATTAATTTCGATAAATTTTTACAAGAATTGTTTTCATTTATTCAAAATTTTAATTAGAATAATTTGTAAAGTTTTAATATTTTAAATTTCTGCATTAATTTGTACCAGTTGAGTCATATGTAAAAAAAAAAAACTATATTTGCGCATCATATATGGAAAAACTTACTAGAATTCAAGAAACCAGACGCTCACGCAGACACCCTCGGCAAAGAAGAAAGTGAAATCGTCTAG
>JBBBDQ010001581.1:5167500-5177500 GCA_037127315.1 Ascarosepion bandense
TTCATACTATTTTTAGTATTTATTT
This sequence comes from Ascarosepion bandense, assembly GCA_037127315.1. Lineage (NCBI taxonomy): Eukaryota > Metazoa > Mollusca > Cephalopoda > Sepiida > Sepiidae > Ascarosepion > Ascarosepion bandense. Next base: position 5,167,526 of record JBBBDQ010001581.1, read on the forward strand.
TCAAGTGAATAATTCTAAATGAAAACAGAATGGTTCTTTTATTATTATTACATTGCAAAATTTTGCAAGGCAGCCAGGAAGCTTTCGCGTCGACCAGCCAATAAAAAGAAGAGACTAGCATGGGGAAGAGATCACAAATACTGGACACCAGAACAGCTTATTTGATGCACATGTTATTGTGCAGTATTAACAAAAGAACCATTCTATTTTCATTTAGAATTACCCACTTGGCAATAAATAAATCCTGAACACGACACCTGAACATCTGATCAGCCAAGCTGAACCTGGGGTGTGCATGCGTGGGAAATAACTGTATGACAGATAGGTGAATGGGTGGTCACTCCAGACAAAATAGAATCTAGTACATCGAGAGGGAAATGTAGGGCCCACTTTTGGAGAAAGAGGCAAAGCCACGCAACCATTAGTTGACTATATCCGGATTAAATAAACAGTACTGTCACGTATTGTGACTGATTCATCTTCTAGTTTTCATTTGTAATATCAGACGTTACAAGTTAGAAGCGAGATACAGAGAGAGAGGGGGGAGAGAGCGTAGATAGATAGATAGATAGATAGATAGATAGATTGATAGATAGATAGATAGATAGATAGATAGATAGATAGATAGATAGATATATATGAATAAGCAGTATTCGTTATATACGTACACACAGACCGGATTTCAGATATACTGACGTCAGCTGACAATAATAGAGGAGAGAAGGGCAAGAAGAGAGTGTGTTGATATAGGCAATTCAGTTAGTTAAGTGTAATACGTGGGGAGGACAACCCTTAAAAAGTGATCTTTTAATGATAATGTCATGTATGAACTACCATACAAAAATTGGAATGTTTATACAGTAAAAAAAAATAAAAAATCTTGGTGCAAGTTGACATTTATTAAGCTTATAATCTGGATGTAGAAATGTACATTAGACTGCTATTACAAACATCAATGTACTAAAGACGAGTCGCATTCAATATGCGTTGCAAAGTTCCAAAACTTTTCGAAAGACCGCATTTCACTCCCAATTTCTAAAAGGCGTGCGTATGTGCCTTTTGTTTCTTTTATTGTCATTTCTCCTGCCTAAGGTTTTCACCATTTTCCCTACATCGTCACAAATGCATATATTATATTATCATTAGATTAAAATCAGTTCCATTTATTGTCATTTCTCCTGGCTAAAGTTTTCACCTTTTTCCCCTCACGTCACAATATATATATATATATATATATATATATATATATATACTATATTTTCGTTAGATTAAAAACGGTTACTTTTATTTTCATTTCTCCTACAAAGTTTTCACCTTTTTCCCCTCACGTCACAATATATATATATATGTACATATACTATATTATCGTTAGATTAAAAACGGTTACTTTTATTTTCATTTCTCCTGGCTAAAGTTTTCACCTTTTTCCCCTCACGTCCGTCAGTCAGTCAGTAAAGTGCCATACGTGATACACGCTTAGGCGATCATGTCTCGATAGAGATATGACTGACTGGGCAGAAGATTATCCCGCATTAGGTTGCCATTGCTTTCTGCGGTAGACTGGTTGCTAACCAGGGCTACAGAACCCAATCTCTCCTGTTATTTAACCGATAACTGGAAGGAATAGACGGATTAATACCTTTCCCAAGGGTATTTGCGCGTAAGTGAAGGCAATGAATTCAGCTGGAATTCGAAATCGTCTCCCCGATTTCTGCGTTCGGAGCATTTGTGACTTTTCCCCTCACGTCACAAATGCATATATTGTTTTATCATTAGATTAAAATCGGTTTCTTTTATTGTCCTTTATCCTGCCTAACGTTTTCACCTTTTTCCACTCACGTCACAAAGGCACATATTATATTATCGTTAGATTAAAATCACTTTCTTTTATTGTCATTTCTTCTGGCTAACGTTTTCAACTTTTTCCCCTCACGTCACAAATGCACATATTATATTATCGTTAGATTAAAATCACTTTCTTTTATTGTCATTTCTCCTGCTTAACGTTTTCACCTTTCTCACCTCACGTCACAAATACATATATTATATTATCGTTAGATTAAAATCGGTTTCTTTTATTGTCCTTTCTCCTGCCTAACGTTTTCAACTTTTTCCACTCACGTCACAAATGTACATATTATATTATCGTTAGATTAAAATCGGTTTCTTTTATTGTCCTTTCTCCTGGCTAACGTTTCCCATTTTTCCGCGCACGTCACAAATGCATATATTATATTAACGTTAGATTAAAATCAGTTTCTTTTATTGACATTTCTTCTGGCTGACGTTTTCACCTTTTTCCCCTCACGTCACAAATGCATATATTGTATTTTCATGAGATTAAAATCGGTTTCTTTTATTGTCCTTTCTCCTGCCTAACGTTTTCACCGTTTTCCGCGCACGTCACAAATGCATATATTATATTAACGTTAGATTAAAATCAGTTTCTTTTATTGATATTTCTTCTGGCTGACGTTTTCACCTTTTTCCCCTCACTTCACAAATGCATATATTGTATTTTCATTAGATTAAAATCGGTTTCTTTTATTGTCCTTTCTCCTGCCTAACGTTTTCACCTTTTTCCACTCACGTCACAAATGCATATATTATATTATCGTAAGATTAAAATCACTTTCTTTTATTGTCATTTCTCCTGCTTAACGTATTCACCTTTTCCCCTCACGTCACAAATGCATATATTATATTATCGTTAGATTGAAATCACTTTCTTTTATTGTCATTTCTCCTGCTTAACGTTTTCACCTTTCTCACCTCACGTCACAAATACATATATTATATTATCGTTAGATTAAAATCGGTTTCTTTTATTGTCCTTTCTCCTGCCTAACGTTTTCACCTTTTTCCACACACGTCACAAATGTACATATTATATTATCGTTAGATTAAAATCGGTTTCTTTTATTGTCCTTTCTCCTGGCTAACGTTTCCCATTTTTCCGCGCACGTCATAAATGCACATATTATATTATCGTTAGATTAAAATCAGTTTCTTTTATTGTCATTTCTTCTGGCTGACGTTTTCACCTTTTTCCCCTCACGTCACAAATGCATATATTGTATTTTCATTAGATTAAAATCGGTTTCTTTTATTGTCCTTTATCCTGCCTAACGTTTTCACCTTTTTCCACTCACGTCACAAATGCATATATTATCGTTAGATTGAAATCACTTTCTTTTATTGTCATTTCTCCTGCTTAACGTTTTCACCTTTCTCCCCTCACGTCACAAATGCATATATTATATTATCGTTAGATTAAAATCAGTTTCTTTTATTGTCATTTCTTCTGGCTGACGTTTTCACCTTTCTCCCCTCACGTCACAAATGTATATATTATATTATCGTTAGATTAAAATCACTTTCTTTTATTGTCATTTCTTCTGGCTAACTTTTTCACCTTTCTCCCGTCACGTCACAAATGCACATATTATATTATCGTTAGATTAAAATCACTTTCTTTTATTGTCATTTCTCCTGCTTAACGTTTTCACCTTTTCCCCTCACTTCACAAATGCATATATTATATTTTCATTAGATTAAAATCACTTTCTTTTATTGTCATTTCTCCTGCTTAACGTTTTCACCTTTTCCCCTCACGTCACAAATGCATATATTATATTATCGTTAGATTAAAATCACTTTCTTTTATTGTCATTTCTCCTGCTTAACGTTTTCACCTTTTCCCGTCACGTCACAAATGCACATATTATATTATCGTTAGATTAAAATCACTTTCTTTTATTGTCATTTCTTCTGGCTAACGTTTTCAACTTTTCCCCTCACGTCACAAATGCATATATTATATTGTCGTTAGATTAAAATCGGTTTCTTTTATTGTCATTTCTCCTGGCTAAAGTTTTCACCTTTTTCCCCTCACGTCACAAATGCATATATTATCGTTAGATTAAAATGAGTTTCTTCTATTGTTCTTTCTCCTGCCTAACGTTTTCACCTTTTCCCCTCACGTCACAAATGCACATATTATATTATCGTTAGATTGAAATCACTTTCTTTTATTTTCATTTCTCCTGCTTAACGTTTTCACCTTTTCCCCTCACGTCACAAATGCATATATTATATTATCGTTAGATTAAAATCACTTTCTTTTATCGTCATTTCTCCTGCTTAACGTTTTCACCTTTTCCCCTCACTTCACAAATGCATATATTATATTATCGTTAGATTAAAATCACTTTCTTTTATTGTCATTTCTCCTGCTTAACGTTTTCACCTTTTCCCCTCACGTCACAAATGCATATATTATATTATCGTTAGATTAAAATCACTTTCTTTTATCGTCATTTCTCCTGCTTAACGTTTTCACCTTTTCCCCTCACTTCACAAATGCATATATTATATTATGGTTAGATTAAAATCACTTTCTTTTATTGTCATTTCTCCTGCTTAACGTTTTCACCTTTTCCCCTCACTTCACAAATGCATATATTATATTATCGTTAGATTAAAATCACTTTCTTTTATTGTCATTTCTCCTGCTTAACGTTTTCACCTTTTCCCCTCACGTCACAAATGCATATATTATATTATCGTTAGATTAAAATCACTTTCTTTTATTGTCATTTCTCCTGCTTAACGTTTTCACCTTTTCCCCTCACGTCACAAATGCATATATTATATTATCGTTAGATTAAAATCACTTTCTTTTATTGTCATTTCTCCTGCTTAATGTTTTCACCTTTTCCCCTCACTTCACAAATGCATATATTATATTATCGTTAGATTAAAATCACTTTCTTTTATTGTCATTTCTCCTGCTTAACGTTTTCACCTTTTCCCCTCACGTCACAAATGCATATATTATATTATCGTTAGATTGAAATCACTTTCTTTTATTGTCATTTCTCCTGCTTAACGTATTCACCTTTTCCCCTCACTTCACAAATGCATATATTATATTATCGTTAGATTAAAATCACTTTCTTTTATTGTCATTTCTTCTGCTTAACGTTTTCACCTTTTCCCCTCACGTCACAAATGCATATATTATATTATCGTTAGATTAAAATCACTTACTTTTATTGTCATTTCTCCTGCTTAACGTTTTCACCTTTTCCCCTCACTTCACAAATGCATATATTATATTATCGTTAGATTAAAATCACTTTCTTTTATTGTCATTTCTCCTGCTTAACGTTTTCACCTTTTCCCCTCACGTCACAAATGCATATATTATATTATCGTTAGATTGAAATCACTTTCTTTTATTGTCATTTCTCCTGCTTAACGTATTCACCTTTTCCCCTCACTTCACAAATGCATATATTATATTATCGTTAGATTAAAATCACTTTCTTTTATTGTCATTTCTCCTGCTTAACGTTTTCACCTTTTCCCCTCACGTCACAAATGCATATATTATATTATCGTTAGATTGAAATCACTTTCTTTTATTGTCATTTCTCCTGCTTAACGTATTCACCTTTTCCCCTCACGTCACAAATGCACATATTATATTATCGTTAGATTGAAATCACTTTCTTTTATTTTCATTTCTCCTGCTTATCGTATTCACCTTTTCCCCTCACTTCACAAATGCACATATTATATTCTCGTTAGATCAAAATCACTTTCTTTTATTGTCATTTCTCCTGCTTAACGTTTTCACCTTTTCCCCTCACGTCACAAATGCATATATTATATTATCGTTAGATTAAAATCACTTTCTTTTATTGTCATTTCTCCTGCTTAACGTTTTCACCTTTTCCCCTCACGTCACAAATGCACATATTATATTATCGTTAGATTGAAATCACTTTCTTTTATTTTCATTTCTCCTGCTTAACGTATTCACCTTTTCCCCTCACTTCACAAATGCATATATTATATTCTCGTTAGATCAAAATCACTTTCTTTTATTGTCATTTCTCCTGCCTAACGTTTTCACCTTTTCCCCTCACTTCACAAATGCATATATTATATTATCGTTAGATTGAAATCACTTTCTTTTATTGTCATTTCTCCTGCTTAACGTTTTCACCTTTCTCCCCTCACGTTACAAATGCATATATTATATTCTCGTTAGATCAAAATCACTTTCTTTTATTGTCATTTCTCCTGCTTAACGTTTTCACCTTTCTCCCCTCACGTTACAAATGCATATATTATATTCTCGTTAGATCAAAATCACTTTCTTTTATTGTCATTTCTCCTGCTTAACGTTTTCACCTTTTCCCCTCACGTCACAAATGCACATATTATATTATCGTTAGATTGAAATCACTTTCTTTTATTTTCATTTCTCCTGCTTAACGTTTTCACCTTTCTCTCCTCACGTTACAAATGCATATATTATATTCTCGTTAGATCAAAATCACTTTCTTTTATTGTCATTTCTCCTGCCTAACGTTTTCACCTTTCTCTCCTCACGTCACAAATGCACATATTATATTCTCGTTAGATCAAAATCACTTTCTTTTATTGTCATTTCTCCTGCCTAACGTTTTCACCTTTCTCTCCTCACGTCACAAATGCACATATTATATTATCGTTAGATCAAAATCACTTTCTTTTATTGTCATTTCTCCTGCCTAACGTTTTCACCTTTCTCTCCTCACGTTACAAATGCATATATTATATTCTCGTTAGATCAAAATCACTTTCTTTTATTGTCATTTCTCCTGCCTAACGTTTTCACCTTTCTCTCCTCACGTCACAAATGCACATATTATATTCTCGTTAGATCAAAATCACTTTCTTTTATTGTCATTTCTCCTGCTTAACGTCTTCACCTTTTCCTCTCACGTCACAAATGCACATATTATATTATCGTTAGATTGAAATCACTTTCTTTTATTTTCATTTCTCCTGCTTAACGTTTTCACCTTTTCCCCTCACGTCACAAATGCACATATTATATTATCGTTAGATTGAAATCACTTTCTTTTATTTTCATTTCTCCTGCTTAACGTATTCACCTTTTCCCCTCATTTCACAAATGCATATATTATATTCTCGTTAGATCAAAATCACTTTCTTTTATTGTCATTTCTCCTGCTTAACGTTTTCACCTTTTCCCCTCACGTCACAAATGCATATATTATATTATCGTTAGATTAAAATCACTTTCTTTTATTGTCATTTCTCCTGCTTAACGTTTTCACCTTTTCCCCTCACGTCACAAATGCACATATTATATTATCGTTAGATTGAAATCACTTTCTTTTATTTTCATTTCTCCTGCTTAACGTATTCACCTTTTCCCCTCACTTCACAAATGCATATATTATATTCTCGTTAGATCAAAATCACTTTCTTTTATTGTCATTTCTCCTGCCTAACGTTTTCACCTTTTCCCCTCACTTCACAAATGCATATATTATATTCTCGTTAGATCAAAATCACTTTCTTTTATTGTCATTTCTCCTGCCTAACGTTTTCACCTTTTCCCCTCACTTCACAAATGCATATATTATATTCTCGTTAGATCAAAATCACTTTCTTTTATTGTCATTTCTCCTGCTTAACGTTTTCACCTTTTCCCCTCACTTCACAAATGCATATATTATATTCTCGTTAGATCAAAATCACTTTCTTTTATTGTCATTTCTCCTGCCTAACGTTTTCACCTTTTCCCCTCACTTCACAAATGCATATATTATATTATCGTTAGATTGAAATCACTTTCTTTTATTGTCATTTCTCCTGCTTAACGTTTTCACCTTTCTCCCCTCACGTTACAAATGCATATATTATATTCTCGTTAGATCAAAATCACTTTCTTTTATTGTCATTTCTCCTGCTTAACGTTTTCACCTTTCTCCCCTCACGTTACAAATGCATATATTATATTCTCGTTAGATCAAAATCACTTTCTTTTATTGTCATTTCTCCTGCTTAACGTTTTCACCTTTTCCCCTCACGTCACAAATGCACATATTATATTATCGTTAGATTGAAATCACTTTCTTTTATTTTCATTTCTCCTGCTTAACGTTTTCACCTTTCTCTCCTCACGTTACAAATGCATATATTATATTCTCGTTAGATCAAAATCACTTTCTTTTATTGTCATTTCTCCTGCCTAACGTTTTCACCTTTCTCTCCTCACGTTACAAATGCATATATTATATTCTCGTTAGATCAAAATCACTTTCTTTTATTGTCATTTCTCCTGCCTAACGTATTCACCTTTTCCCCTCATTTCACAAATGCATATATTATATTCTCGTTAGATCAAAATCACTTTCTTTTATTGTCATTTCTCCTGCTTAACGTTTTCACCTTTTCCCCTCACTTCACAAATGCATATATTATATTCTCGTTAGATCAAAATCACTTTCTTTTATTGTCATTTCTCCTGCCTAACGTTTTCACCTTTTCCCCTCACTTCACAAATGCATATATTATATTATCGTTAGATTGAAATCACTTTCTTTTATTGTCATTTCTCCTGCTTAACGTTTTCACCTTTCTCCCCTCACGTTACAAATGCATATATTATATTCTCGTTAGATCAAAATCACTTTCTTTTATTGTCATTTCTCCTGCTTAACGTTTTCACCTTTCTCCCCTCACGTTACAAATGCATATATTATATTCTCGTTAGATCAAAATCACTTTCTTTTATTGTCATTTCTCCTGCTTAACGTTTTCACCTTTTCCCCTCACGTCACAAATGCACATATTATATTATCGTTAGATTGAAATCACTTTCTTTTATTTTCATTTCTCCTGCTTAACGTTTTCACCTTTCTCTCCTCACGTTACAAATGCATATATTATATTCTCGTTAGATCAAAATCACTTTCTTTTATTGTCATTTCTCCTGCCTAACGTTTTCACCTTTCTCTCCTCACGTCACAAATGCACATATTATATTCTCGTTAGATCAAAATCACTTTCTTTTATTGTCATTTCTCCTGCCTAACGTTTTCACCTTTCTCTCCTCACGTCACAAATGCACATATTATATTATCGTTAGATCAAAATCACTTTCTTTTATTGTCATTTCTCCTGCCTAACGTTTTCACCTTTCTCTCCTCACGTCACAAATGCACATATTATATTCTCGTTAGATCAAAATCACTTTCTTTTATTGTCATTTCTCCTGCTTAACGTTTTCACCTTTCTCCCCTCACGTTACAAATGCATATATTATATTCTCGTTAGATCAAAATCACTTTCTTTTATTGTCATTTCTCCTGCTTAACGTTTTCACCTTTTCCCCTCACGTCACAAATGCACATATTATATTATCGTTAGATTGAAATCACTTTCTTTTATTTTCATTTCTCCTGCTTAACGTTTTCACCTTTCTCTCCTCACGTTACAAATGCATATATTATATTCTCGTTAGATCAAAATCACTTTCTTTTATTGTCATTTCTCCTGCCTAACGTTTTCACCTTTCTCTCCTCACGTCACAAATGCACATATTATATTCTCGTTAGATCAAAATCACTTTCTTTTATTGTCATTTCTCCTGCTTAACGTTTTCACCTTTTCCCCTCACGTCACAAATGCACATATTATATTATCGTTAGATTGAAATCACTTTCTTTTATTTTCATTTCTCCTGCTTAACGTTTTCACCTTTTCCCCTCACGTCACAAATGCACATATTATATTATCGTTAGATTGAAATCACTTTCTTTTATTTTCATTTCTCCTGCTTAACGTTTTCACCTTTCTCTCCTCACGTTACAAATGCATATATTATATTCTCGTTAGATCAAAATCACTTTCTTTTATTTTCATTTCTCCTGCTTAACGTTTTCACCTTTCTCTCCTCACGTCACAAATGCACATATTATATTCTCGTTAGATCAAAATCACTTTCTTTTATTGTCATTTCTCCTGCCTAACGTTTTCACCTTTCTCTCCTCACGTCACAAATGCACATATTATATTATCGTTAGATCAAAATCACTTTCTTTTATTGTCATTTCTCCTGCCTAACGTTTTCACCTTTCTCTCCTCACGTCACAAATGCACATA
>JBBBDQ010001581.1:5182500-5345000 GCA_037127315.1 Ascarosepion bandense
GTAACTGGAAGAAATTTAAAAAGATGTTTGAAACTTTAATTAGTAAAAAAAAAAGAATGAAAATAATTCTTACAAAAATTCATTATTCATCGAATATTTTTCTTCTTCAGAATATGATATCCTAAAATTATTATTATTTATAAAATCAATTAAAACTTTATCAAAAATTTTTTTAAAAAAATAGTGTAGTTCTAATGCATTTTTGATTTTCAGAGCAGATTTTCGGAAAAATTGTCCCGTAATTCAAAAAAAAAAAAAAAATTACATGATTTAAATTCCCCAATGAGTCCTGCATTTAAGTAATAAATAAAATATTTGTATAGATAATGTGTTTCTGGAAGTTTTATGCAACTGAATGAAAGGGGTGGGATTAAGAGATGTAAAAAAATATTTTTACCAAGATTTTCTAAAAATAATAATTGCATGAATAATTTAATTCATTTGTGAATAAGTTCTGAAAGTTTCATAAAAATCAGACAAAGAGTTGATTTTTGTTAGAATTTTCAAATTAATGTGTCTTTCAACGCCAAAAAGCGACTTGCGCAATATTACGGTTTGCTTAATAGTCACATTACGTAAACATAGCGTGAATCGCTGGCGGAAAACAAAACAAAAAAGAGATTTTATTTGATATTTCGGACGTGTTAGAAAGGATAAAAAAGTTTAAATAAAAATAATGACAGCAAAATTTGATCTTTCCTCTTAATAATAGCATAAACATTTTAATGATAAAACATTTTTTTTAATTTGAGCCCTTTTAACGTCATGCTATGCTGTTTGTTTGTTTGTTTGTTTGTTTGTTTGTTTGTTTGTTTGTTGGTTTGTTTTTATTTTAGCAATTGAGCCGAGGTATCTAGCTGTGTTACATTAAAAAGATTATGTGTTTCACGGTTTCTTCCCCTTACAGGAAAAAGATTTGGACAATTATGTCAATTCTGGTCAACCATACTTAGCTTATCTCAAATTAACACGTCAGTCATTTACGACATTATTGAAAAATACTTTTATTTTAAATTTCATGCTATAAATAAGTAATATTTGTGTCAATCAGATTATTTTAACTTTAAATTTGCTAATTTTCCAAAAATAACGTGTCACAGAGCTATTTTTTATTTTTGCAAGATTTTTAAAACTGAGAAATAACTTTTGTTTACATCGCTCAAAATTGGCCTAAAATTGATTTTTTTTTTAATCCAAAAACTTTAGATTCCAATATAATTTGTTTGAAATCCACTAGAGTATTTTGCTTACTGGAAATAAATTTTATCGTTTAGATTTCAATTAAAACTAAAACAAATGTTTTAAGATTTTTTTTAAGTCAGTTTAAAACTTAGGTATCAAAAATGAGTGTAGGTACATGCAGTGATAGCATCCTTTTGTCATGGGATTAAATAGTTTTATACTATCTTTAATTCCATGATGAGCAGATACTATTTGGATAAAAAAACAACAAAAATATATACGATACCCTAGAATCAGAGAGACTAAAAGAGAAATAAATATTTTATTATTGCTTTCTACTTACAGTTACTTTAGTTTTTGTTTTTAATTAAACGCTTTCTGAAAGAGGTTATTCTTTGATTTACCCATTAACGAGGAATATTGAAAATAAAATGAAAATTATATGTTTGTGAGCGTGCACGCGCGTGCGTTAGTACGGGTGTCTTTTAATAAAAAGCGAATTTTAACATTTCTGTTTGAGAAACAGTTTTTGTTTGATGCGTACGCATAAACAAAGAGAGTGAGAAAGACTTTTTTGTATTCACACTTATCTGAAAATGTTTTGTCAGCGAACTGTCGAATATTTACGGGTTTTTTTTTTTCATTTTTATGGCTCTTGTTTTCAATCCAAAATGGCTTCTCTAAAACACGAAAGCATATGATCCTCTTTAAAAAAAAAAAAAAAAAAAAAGTAAAAAAAGACAACAAACAAAAATTCTTGCAAGTTTTTACTAATGTAAGCCGTTATTTACGTCGGACTTTTCTCACCGCCGTCCGTTCACACTGAATCTTGTGGCCGATTTTTTTCAATAGCATTTACCTCTGTTTCACTACGGTTTTATTTCCTGGCCAAACTTTATGGCCCTCAGCTGGAGTCCGGCTCGCCTTTTAAACCAACAAACATACAAACAACTCCAATGATAATGTACGACTAAAGTATAATCGTTATAAAACTTGACCAGCTGACCACACTTTGATGTTCGACCGGCGCGAAAAGCTTCTATTCCCACAGCTTGAAGGGTTGCAGGTGGCTACTGGGTTTTCAACGCCTTCATTCTCTATAGTCCACCTCTTATACTTCTTCTTCTTTTTCTACTTCTTTTATTTTCTTTCTGTTTCTTCCTTTCTCCCTTTTCAATGTACTTCTCTTGCTTATTTCTTTATACGTCTTTCTTTCTTTCTTTCTTTCTTTCTTTCCTTTGAGCTTCTCTTTTTATTTTTATCTCTTCATACTTTTTCTTTTCTTTTATGTCATTATTTCATTGCTTTTCATTCTTATTTTCATTCTCCTTTCCCTTTTTCTTTCTTTGTCTTCTTTTTTAACTCCTTTCTTCCTTAACATTTTCACGTTCGTTTTCTTTTTTTCTTTTTCTACTTAATTGCTTCTTTTTCTTTCTTCTTCCCCTTTTCTTCCTTTTCTTATTCTGTTTCCGCTGTTAATCATTTTTTTATTCGTTCCTAATTTCTCGTCTTCTTTATCCTTCTTTTTCTTCGTTTCCTTCTTTTCATTTTTTTCTTTTTCCACAATTTTCATTTCTTCATTTATTTTTCTTTTGCTTTATTTTTCTGACCTTTTCAAAATTTCTCTTTCATTCCTTCTTCTATTTTTATATTTTTCATATTTCATTCTTTTATTCTTTCATACTTTTATTCTTTTATTGTCTTGGCTTTCTTCCTCTTTTTTCCATATTTTTCTTGTCATTAATTTCGCTCTTTATTTTTTTTTTTCTTTATCATTTTTATTACTTTTTCTTTTTCATTTACATACTTTTTTCTTTTTCTTTAATTTTCGAATACTTTTCCTAATTTAAATATCTTAATTTTCATTTTCTTCTTTTTTCTTTTTCATTCTGTTCTTTGTATCTTTTCTTTAAACATTTTTTCCATATTGTTATTCTCCTTGTTTTCTTTCTATTTTTAGCTTTCTTTTGTTTTTCTTCGAAATTGTACATTATATTTATGTTCTTTCTTTTCTTCGATTACTTATTTTTCTTATTTGTTTTTCTTCCTTTCATTCCTCCTTGAGTTTTCTTTCTTTTAGATTTATTTTCTTTTCCCCACGATCATCTCTCTTTTTTATTCATCGTATATTTCTCACCTTATTCTTTATCCCTTCTTTGTTTTTCTCCTTTTTCATCAATAAATTTTCTCTCCTTTAATTACTTTTCCTATTCTCTTTTCTTTTTTTCTTTTTTTTTCATTCATCGCTTTTCATCTCCCCTTTACTTTTCAATCATCATCATCGTTTAAACCTCTCTATTATTATTTTTATTCGTTAACACCTTTTCTTCCTCTTTTCCCCATTCTCTTCTTTTTTATTCAAAATCTCCATGCGCTTCTCTCTTTATCTCTCTGTTCGTTTCTCATCTTCTTTAATTCTCGCCATATTTTCTCCCTGCTAAACTTTCTCCGCTCCTGGTACATCTCTGTTTCCTTCCCTTTGATACTGACTTCAAAACGCCCTTGGCATTCTGTTTACCTCTGATCTTTAGCCGACAGTAGATAAAAGCCAGCAAGCAAATAATAAAAGTGAAGGCTTTTGCGTTTAGCCTCCGCTTCGGATCGTCATAAATATAACCAAACTGAGTGTAATAAAGTTTTCGTTGAACAAATAAATATCTAAGGACGATTATTTGAAAGCAGCTTTACTTCTTTGGCGTTTGATTTCATACCAGCAAGATAATTCTGCGTTAGAAGGGAGAAAATAATATTCATTATCGGCAATCAATTCGGAAGTTAAACATAAGCAAAAAAGATGAAATTTTTTTAACCTTTTTCTGATATTAAAATAAAGTATCGATCTGATTAAATAATTTAGTTCGATTTTAAGTTGTTTCTGGAGATTTATGTGTAATATTTGACGAACGTACAAAAAACATTAAACAAGGTTGCAATAATAAATAGATCGACATATATATATATATATATATATATATATATATATATATATATATATATATGGTTATATATATGAACAGACTGTGATAGATAGATACTAGGGTTCGAAACTGATTTTATTAAACTGGTTTCGAACCCTAATCAGTATCTATCTAGCACGGTCTGTTCATATATCTATCTATCTATCTAAACCTTGTTTTTTCTGCGTTCGTCAAATATTACACATATCTCCAGAAACAACTTAAAATCGAATTAAATTATTTAATCAGATCGATACTTTATTTTAATATCAGAAAAAGGTTAAAAAAATTTAATTTTTTTTTTTTTTGCTTATGTTACAATAAAAAATGTTTCTATTATTATTAAATGAAAGAATAAATTATTTTTTAATTATTCTATTAACTTTTTTTTCTAAATCGTTCGAAATTTTGGTAAGAAATCTTTTTTTTTTTTCGTCAGTTAGTGCAGATTTTTAAAATAGTTTTTACGACGGCAAACGTAATATTTCACAACTCACTTTTTGCCAGTGAAAAACATTAATTTGGAAATTCTTACAAAAATCAAATCATGGTCGGATTTTGATGAAACCTTCAGGACTTATTCACAAATTAATGAAATTATTTTTGACATCATTATTTCTGTATTATTTTCCTTGTTTTTTTTTTTCCTATTTTTAACTTTTTTTGATTGATTTTCTTCTAAATGGTTCTTTATTGATGATGTTCTTTCCTTTCTTCGATTACTTATTCTTCGTATTGTTTCTTCGTTTTCATTCCTCCTTGAATTTTCCTTCCTTTAGATTTATTTTCTTTTCTCACGATCATCTTTCTTTTTTATTTATTTATTTTTATAACTTTCAGATTATCGCGTAAAAATTTGAAAAAATAAATAATTTTAAAAGTTTCAGGCAGTGGGGAGTAGCTCATTGCGTCATTCAAATTTTTTTAGTAAAACGATCCCTTAATGGAACCTGTCCTAACATTTAGAAGTTAAGAGTTTAAAAATTTATTTCATTTGTGCATCGTTTTTAACACCGAGTGTGCAAGAATGTAAAACTTTAAAATGAGATCCGGATTGTATATATTCACATCCTCGCACATTCTTCGTTAAAAACAGCTCACAAATAGAATGAAACTAAAGATGCAATGAAAGAAAAAACATGAATAATCATAAAATTAATTTGTTATTGTTAAAGAATTAAACGTTCTAACCACTCTTTCACGCGCCTATACATACATACATACATACATACATACATACATACATACATACATACATACATAAATGGCTGGCCACTCGTATTCGAGGATACATGTCTACAAGGGCGGCTAGCTAATTCCCATTGCAGACGCCTGCTTAGGCACACTTGTGGTTGTTCAACACCCACAAAGATCACCTGTGATTTATACTGCGAATATTTTGAGCAGACTTTGGTTACAGTTTCTGGGAGAGAACGCGTTATATAGCATGAACAACAATCTGAACAAGACCAGGATACTGAAACCCTCGGTCACTATGATTTGTGATTTTGTGATAGCACAGTCATCGACTGTTCCTCAAAGAGAGCCGTCTACCCAAATTAACTCACAAGGTTTGAGTCAACCCGTGGTATGGTTTTCAGACAATTTCGAAACGTCCCACACGCTTCAGACTGTTAACATCAAGAAGTCACCTTCCTAACCAGTCGAACATGGTGTGATTTGAACCCAGGCTTCATGATCAGAAAGCGAATGTTCTAACCACTCGGTCACATCATAAGAGCAAGATCCGAATGCTCAAACCCTCGGTCACAAAGGATCGCGACCGAGGGTTACAGGATTCGGATCTTGCTCTGGTCAATTCCGAGTTCAATGATTTCTCTCTCATGTTGATTGATTGATTTGTTTATTTTACAGTTTATCAACTTCTTGTAGGTGTTTTAAAACCGAAACGTATATGGCATTATAAGAATTATCTTTAGCTCAATTATTTAAATGCAATGTCAATCGTTATCTTCTGTCTTCTGTTCTCTTCTTCTTTTATTTTACTCTCTCTTTAATAGTAATTTTTCTCCTCCCCTAACATTCAGTAAAATTGTCCCCTCGTAGTTTTATTGCCTTGCGTAGGGGAGTAAATACAAAAATAACCTTCACCGTTCTAATTTCTTCTAATTACCATTTCTAAACTTGAATAAAGGTGCTAAGTAGACATTTAAATTCTTCAGTATTTTAAATATTATTAAAACCACATAAATTATCGTCATTTTGCGGTTTAAAATGTGTACACTTTATATAGTGATATAATTATGTTGGTATTGTTTATGTATATTTTGCATGGTTATATTTTTCTTGAATCGTTTTTAAACTGGATATTTCGTGTTAACAAATGAAAGAATATGAAACAGCCACGTAGAATGTGAATTGTCGCCCTATTTTTCGAGCGTAAAAAAGTTTTAAAAGGTACATAATTTATTTATACGATACAATAGTAAGGCCTTTGTTGTAATATTAATTAATGCTATCAAAACATGACACTTTGTGTATTCCCTTTATTCATTTTGTTAATCAATTTCTGTAAATTTCTTTTCTTTAAGACAAAAGACGTCCAATTATGTTAATTCCTAAAAAACAAATATTGCCGACATATCAAAAACTTTTTGTAAACAATTGTTATCAACAGCTGCCTATTTTGTGCTTTAGATAATTCTGGGTTGTATATGAGCAAAAGAAATTAACAAATAAAGTAAAAAAAAAAAAACTCAGTCTAACGTCAAAATCCGCGAAATATTTTAATCCTTGCGCACAAATACCCTTGGGAAAGGTATTAAGCCGTCTTTTCCCTCCATTTATAGGCTTAATTAATAGGACTGATTGGGTTCTATAGCCTTGGTCGGCAACCAGTCAACCGCAGAAAGCAATGGCAACCAATTGCGGGATAATCTTCTGTCTAGTCATTCATGTCTCTTTCGAGACATGATCGCCCAAGCGTGTATCACGTATGTCACTTAACTAACTGAATAGTCAGAATGTACGTTGTGGTGTAGTGGATAACGAGATGTCAATGAGTCGCGTTTTAATTCCAGTTGAATTCGTTGCATTTACTTAGGCGCAAAAATCCTTGGGAAAGGTATTTTAATTCGTCTTTTCTCCCTCCAGCGGGAAAATCTTTTCGAAAGTGACATGATCGCCCAAACGCGTATCACATAAAGCACCGAATTGACTGACTGAATAGTCAGTTGTGCTAAATTTCATTAGTAACGTATATAAATGTAGGTAGAAAAAAAAACGTTGATAAGATAGCGAGGGTTACAAAGCCATGCCCCGTGACCTCAATTAGCCTCTCTCTCCCCGAGTCGAGGATTTCGGATATAGTATACATTGCCCCCCACCCCACACACACACACACAAGCAAACAAATATTCATAAATATGACAGCTACGACAGAGTGAAAACGAAATCGTATGTCCAACAAAAAATTGAATGTATTTTAAATCTAAGAGACATGATCTAATACCCAAATTTTTAAAATCCATTTCCTTAAATATTAAGTTATCATCATTTATCTAAATTTATTTATAAATGAAACTTTATCTCTGTGTGTTTATGTGGTTGTGTGTGTGAGTCCGTTACCTATAGATTCCGAAACGGTTGAACCGATTTTCTTGAAAATTCACATAGTTGTACTATAAGGATCTGCGAGTGTTCTTAGCTAGGTTTTGTGTCGAGGTACCCCCGATAAATATCGAAAATCGATAATCGAAAATATCAGGTTATAGGAGTGGTCCGATTTTAATCACATTTGATACACTCATAGACAAAGACATAAGAGACGATATTCAGAAGTTCAAGGTTGCAGTTCTTACAATAGTGCAGAAAATCGATACTATATACATAAAAAGAGGCAAGATGTTTGTGTATGTGTCTGTTTATCTGTCTGTATGTCCTTTATACAAATCCACAATTTTTATCCGATTCTCACCAAACTTCACACAAATATTCTTTAGGCTGAGTTTGAGCTCCAGGACCATGGATTAGTTTTAAAGCTTTCATTACACCTGAGCAACACCGGGCTATACTGCTAGTAGAAGATAGATTCAGTTTACGACTGGTTCCCAAACCTCCCCGAATGTTTAAACAGAAAGAAACGTTTTTCTTTTTTCTATTTATGATTAGATTTTCGCTTATTTCTAAAGATTTGTTTTTTATTCTCTTTTTTATCCATTGCTCATTTGCATCTTAGTGGCATTATCACCTTGCTTGGGCTAAAGTGTTTAAAAACATAATTTATTAATTGAAAGAAAACATCTATCACGAGATATGATTCATTAAAATTAGTCCGTTAGTGTTAATTTCATCAAAATTCTATACAGACTTTTAAACCATCGACCATTTTATGGAAACCTTGACTCCCGTCTTTGATATTTCATTGATCCCCTAGGTATGTACAAAAAGTGTATTATTAACAATTATGTCTTTACTTAAGTGTCAGAACTCTTTTGCTCTATAATAATTTAAGCGTACTACTAGATTGGTATCTAGGTCCCACCCTTTTGCCGTCGAAATAGCGACGCCAATTCTACTCCAAGCGTTTCTTTTCCCGTACTTCCCGTTTGTGGAACTCCCTTCCGTTTACTTGCGACCCTTATACCTACAATCTTCAAAGATTTAAATTAAATATCAATTGCCATCTTGTATCTTATTGAATTTTGTTCATCTTTTATTCTTTCGGATGTGCATTGTGGCGCAGTGGATATCGACTCGGAACGACAAATCGGGGAGCCGAGTTCGAATTTCAGTTGAATTCCTAGCATTCACTTACGCACAAAAACCCTTGGGAAAGGTATTAATCCGTCTTCTCCCTCCAGTTATGGGTTAAACAACGGGACAGATTGGGTTCTATAGCCTTAGCTGGCAACCAGTCTACCACAGAAAGCAATGGCTACCTACTGCGATATAAAAGAAGATGTTTCTTTCGAGACATGATCGCCGAAGCGTGTATCACGTACAGCACTTAACTGACTGACTTTATCCTTTCTTTTCTCTCGCTGTAACTCGCCGTGCACTAGTGACCCCCCCCCCCCGCCTTGCTTGGGATGAAATGATAAAAAATATATTATGGAGATTTTCCTTCATTATTGTTTCTCCATGAAAATTATTTTTTCTTTGTTCCATTTGCTATACTCGGCCTATTTGTTTCAATAATAATAAAAATAATAAAGATGATGATGATGATGATGATGTGGACTTATAATTAAGAACTGAACTGAATTCTCAGAACAGAATGATGGCCATTAATAGATTTGCCATCCCAGTGGTTCAACATAGTTCCAACATCTTGAAATGGAATTAAAATGACATTAGACGAATTGATTCTAAGATAAAATTTCTTTCTAAGCATAAAATGCATCATTCAAAGGCTCATACATACCGTCTATACACACCCCGTAAAGAAGGCGGAAGAGGGTCTCATTCATCATTTCCTTACATTATTATTATTATTATTATTATTATTATTATTATTATTATTATTATATTTCGATTTCTACTATGGTCGCACTACCAACCAAGTCTACGGGAAGACCTAAGGCAGGTCGTGTTGTGTTGTTATGGCTCCATTTCATGTTTTTTCTATCTCCCCTATCATCCCTAGCGTTACATAGACAAAGTTTTTCTTAGTGTGTGGGCTGTACTTAATAAGACGATTTTTTTGTATATCTCTTAAGCTGGGGTTTCCAGGGATTCTTTCATTGTGTTGGGTTTTTCCCCATTTTTTATCATTCCAAGTGCACCTACTATCACTGGCACGACTCTTGTTTTCAATTTTCACATTTTTTCTATTTCAATTTCTAGGTCTTTATATTTTGACACTTTTTCGAATTCCTTGGTTGCTATGTTACAATCCGCTGGACAAGCCATATCAATTTTCACCATATTTCGATTTCTACTTTGATTACAAGATCTAAGGCATGTGTGTTGTTATAGCTACATTTCATGGGTTGTCTTTCGACCTCACATAACATTCCTAGCGTTATATAGACAACATTCTTCTTAGTGTGTGGGATGTACTTATCAAAACAATTTTTTGTATTTCTCTTAAGCTGGGGTTTCCAGGGATTCATCCAGTGTGTTGTTTTGTCCCATTTTTTATCATTCCAAATGCACCTACTATCACTAGTACTATTCTTGTTTTCAATTTCCCCATTTTTTCTATTTCAATTTCCAGGTCATTATATTTTGATAGTTTTTAAATTCCTTGGTTGTTATGTTACTATCCGCTGGACAAGCCAAATCAATTAGTAGGCAATTTTTTACTCTTTAGTTTTTGACAATAATGCCCGGCCTATTTAATTCAATTTTCCTGTGTAGATTGTGTAATTCCATAGAATGGTGACATCTTCCATTTCTGTAACCGGTGTTGGGTGATGTCCATACCAGTGTTTGTTTACATATTTTTCAAAGTATTTGCACATTGTGTAAATATTTCCCAACACTATCGTGGCGATTTGTATATTCATTTGAGGCAAGTACAGAACATCCTGATATTAGATGGTCTATTGTTTCTTGGTATTTATCACAGAACCTGCATTTTGGATCCACATTATTATGTATGATATTTGCCTGAAAGTTCCTAGTGAAAAGTCTCTGGCCTTCCGGTGCAAGTATAAAGTCATTAGTTTCAGCCTTTACTACAGATGTTCGTAACCAGCGATGACTGCTAACTTTATCAACAATGGATTTATTAGCACGTTCTAGATATTGATCATGTAGAGATTTGTCTTGCCAGGGTTGTGTCTTCTGTTCGAGAGCATTATCCATGGTTTTCTATTTCATATTTTTTACTACTATTCTTGGGTTATGTTTTGGTTTTCTACAGAATCTACTAATTTACTGCCTTCTTTCAATATTTTATTTTTCTTTCTGTTTTCATGTTTGACTAATTGTATCATCCAGTCTTTTGTTGTTTCCATGTATGTTAGTCAGGTAATAGTAGTCTTATACGACAATTGTAGCTGAACCTGACCTCTTCCTCCCCCTCCTCCTCATTATTATTATTATTA
The DNA here is from genome assembly GCA_037127315.1 of Ascarosepion bandense. Taxonomy (NCBI): domain Eukaryota; kingdom Metazoa; phylum Mollusca; class Cephalopoda; order Sepiida; family Sepiidae; genus Ascarosepion; species Ascarosepion bandense. The sequence continues at coordinate 5,193,656 of JBBBDQ010001581.1, forward strand.
TGTCATTTTTCATCATATTTCGATTTCTGCTTTGGTCTCACTACCAACCAAGTCTGCGGGGAGACCTAAGGCAGGTAGTGGCGTGTTGTTATGGCTCCATTTCATGTTTTTCTATCTTCCCTATCATCTCCAGCATTACATAGATAAAGTTTTCCTTAGTGTGTGGGCTGTACTTAATAAGACAATTTTTTGTATATCTCTTAAGCTGGGGTTTCCAGGGATTCTTTCAATGTGTTGTTTTGTTCCTTTTTTTATCATTCCAAGTGCACCTACTATCACTGGCACAACTCTTGTTTTCAATTTCCACATTTTTCCTATTTCAATTTCCAGGTCTTTATATTTTGACAGTTTTTCAAATTCCTTGATTGCCATGTTACAATCCGCTGGACAAGCCATATCAATTAATAGACAAGTTTTCTCCTTCTGGTTTTTAACAATAATGTCTGGCCTGTTTGCTTCAATTTTTCTGTCTGTATAGATGGTGTAATCCCATAGAATGGTTACATCTTCTATTTCTGTAACCGGTGCTGGGTGATGTTCATACCAGTGTTTGCCTACAGCTTTTCCATAATGTTTGCATATTGCCCAATGTAAATATTGCCCAACTCTATCGTGGCGATTTTTATATTCATTTGGGGCAAGCACAGAACAGCCTGAGATTAGGTGGTCTATTGTTCTTTCTTCTTCGCTGTCTTCTTGGCTATCTTGGTCTTTTTCTTTTCACTTTTATTACTATTATTGCTGCTGGATCTGGTTGATCGCCACACCCAGGACGATCTTTTTTTTTTCTGGGATGTGTTACACCGAGTACATAAAGATGTATAAAATCCATGTATGTGCTGATTTCATTTCTTTCCAAATTTTTGAAATTTGGAACCGAATGCTGTTACAATTCAATTTTCATCAGGTTTTATCATTAAAATAAATGGGAGAAAATCTGATTTTGAAATTATCTTTTCTGTTTTATAATGTGAAGTTTATTTGTTTTAACGTTTGTACACTAGAAATGTGTGGATGGTGTAATGGTGCAACGCCTCGGAATGAGAAATCGGAGAGCCGATTTCAAATTCCAACCGAGTTCGTTACATTCACTTACGCACAAATACCACTGATAAAAGTATGAATCCATATTTTCTCCTCGGCTATGAGTTGAATAGCAGGATAGACTAGGCCTTGTGGCCTTGGTTGACAAGCAGTCTACCGCAGAAAAAAAACGGTAGCCTACTGCAAGAAAATTACTCATGTATCGAAATAGACATGATCGATTCAAGCGTGTATCGCGTATGGCACATAACTGGGTTGACTAACAACAAAAAATACAGGAAAACAATTAGAAAATTTCAGTCCCTAATATACTCGCATTTTAAAACTGTACAAAAATGTAATTAGTTAATTGAACTTAATTATTTAAGGAAATTGCAATTGTATCGTTAAAAGAATGGTTTCAAAATATTGTATATTTAGCAGTCATAAGTCGGAACTGTTTCTATAGAATCGAGTATGGTTTTAGTGGTTGCCTTTACTGAAGCCACATGCACAAGCAGCCAATCAAAAGAAGTGCCGACTGGAACACAGTCAAAGATGAAGTGGTCAGAGTTCAGAACGAACAAAGGCAGAAACAATGCTTGAACTTTAGCAAGTTATTACTAATTCGAGAAGACGTTAATAGGATTGTTTGTAGTTGACTAAGAATGTGTTGGTCGATGTACGGGTCATTGGACATTAATCAGAGTTTTAAGTAGTCAGAGACGTGAAAGAAAGATGGGAAATCACTATAGAAAAGCCTTGAAGAAACTCAAACCACACAAAAGAATGAAGTCATAGAATTATGATTACAACTTCAAGATTTGTATCATTAAAAAGAATTAAAGAAAATCTAATTTTGGAATAATTTCTTCTATATTCTTCAAAATTTTCTCGAAAAGAGCAATTACTGCCGGATGTAGTTTATTGTCATGTTCAAAACGAACTTTTTTTTCCGTTCAGTAATTTTGAAATTTATTCGTTTTAACATTTGTACACTAGAAATCTTCAGTAATTAGTAATGTGGTTTCTTCGTCAGACAGTTTTAATATCTCTTAATTATTAAATAAGATCATAAGGTTTAATATCGTACTCACATAGATGTGTGTTGTGCTGCTATCGGCTGAAATCGGCTGGAAATAAAAATTCCGAGAGCAGACTTCGAATTGCAGTTGAATTTGTTGCATTCCTATACGTGCAAAAGCCTTGGGATCATCCATCTCTTCTCCCTCCAGCTATGGGGGTGAATAGCAGGACAAATTGGATTCTATAGCATTAGTGGGTAACCAGTCCACTACTGAAAGAAATGGCAACTTACTGCGGGTTAAATCTTTTGTCTCGTCAGTCATGAATCGAAGGAGACCTGATCACCCGAGCGTGTATCACGTATGGCACTTAAATGACTGTCATTCGGACACTTGTCCTCATCTTTGTTGTATTATCGCAATGTTTCGACCTGTTAGTATCAGGTTCTCCAAGCCTTATTTCCTCATTGCATGTCCCAGGAACTTTAGCCGTCTTTTCCTGATGCTCAGTATTAATTTCCTTTTCGTTTCCATCCTTTCCAAAACCTCCTCATTGCTCACATACTTGATCCATGATATCCTCAGCACCTTTCTGTAGAAGCACATTTGAATTGCTTCAAATTTTTTTCTTCATTTCTGATGTCCAGCATTCACTGCCATACTGAAGAACTGACATCACATAGCAATCCAGTAATCTTTTCTTTGTTTCTAGCAATTTTTCATGTCTCTTAATACTCTAACTTCTGGAACGCGTCTCTCGCCATCCCAATTTGCCTTCGGATCTCTGTGTCACACTTTCCGTCTTCTGTTAGAACACTTCCCAGGTATTTAAATTTTTCTACCTACTTGATTTTAGTACCCATCAAATTTATTTGTCATTTTGGGCTTCTCTTTTTGCTGATGACCATGCATTGGGTTTTCTTGCAGTTTATTGTAGCCCTTTCTTGTCACTCTCTTCAGCTACCTTCTGTAGGAGGTCTTGTAGTCTCATTTTCGTGTCTGCTAAAATGCGTAAAAAATTATCCGAATGTTTTATTTGTGTATTAACCATTATCGAGGGTGATTTTTTTTTATAATTATAACTGAATTTGTAAGTTTTTATGCATGTATCTAGAATTATGGGAATATTTTATTTTCCGAATACGATCAGCATATTGTGACCGTGTTTATAGTTGATGTTATTTGTGTGGGCTTTTTTTTTTTTTTTACCAATGCTTCCATTATTTATAGTCTTTTTTACATGTAGATGAGGCACTTATAAATGTATTTTCATGTTGCGGATGAAGTATGGTAGGTTTTCAAATGTGTTTAAATGAGTCCTATGGTGAGAAAAGAAAAAAAAGTTATAAAAACTTAAATAAAAATAAATAAATAATTTAAATGCAGTACCATTTCAATTCTTTAATGAAACTTGTATAAACGTAAGACAGCTTCCCAAATACACAAGATATCTATATGCGTGTGTGAGCGCTCGCGCGTGTCTACCACAAAAAGGGATGCCTAAGGTTTAAAAAGTATTTTAAAAAATGACATATCCTCTTGAAGCTTTTTATTTCAATTTTAATTTTAAGCTAATAGTTTAAATTCAATATTTCAATAAGCTGTATTTGAAACTCAATTTAATTTGGAATGATTCTTTAAAAAAACCCACTAAAATTGGCCATATCGACAAATCTGTCAACACAGTGTAATTCTCTTCGTTAAAAAAAAATCTCTTCCAATAATAATATATATTTTTTTGAATTTTTTATTTGAGGAAGATTATGTATTTTAAAATTTAATTAATCGGAATCAAAAATAAATATTTCTTAAAAAATGTCGCTGAAAAGCGAATTTTAAACACGGAAGTGTGTGTGATTTGTGAAGTGTTGACACATCAATCGACAAGCTGATATTTACAAAATGTATGCAGTAAAATTACATGACAAATAAAACGTAGACGCCTTTTATAGATATTTTTTAACTACCAAGTAATTTTTAGAATTTTAAATATTTTAAAGATTTTAATAATTAATTGAATTTTTGATACTTCTGATACTTCCCTTGGAAAAGTATATGTCTAGGATCATAGAACAAATCTGTTAATTGAATCGTAATCTGTTCATTTTCTTTCTTTCTTTCTTAATCTGTTTTTGTCTATCTAAATGTTATCTATCTATATTTCAATCTGATAATATCTATCGATTATGGTCTAAAGGTCTTGGGATACCCCCCCCCCACACACACGAATCAAATGGGTATTTGATTCGTGTGTGTGTGGGGGGATCCCAAGACCTTTGACCATAATCGATAGATATTATCAGATTGAAATATAGATAGATAACATTTATATATATATATATATATATATATATATATATATATATATATATATATATATATCAGTATGGTCATATCTATCTGCTTTTGATTTTCAATTCCTTTCTTTTTCAGTTAATTCATATCTATCTATCTATCTATCTATCTATCTATCTATCTATCTATCTATCTATCTATCTATCTATCTTAACCCGTTCACGTTCATGTCAACCTATTCTTATCTATCTACGTATTTAACTTTCTCACTACTACATTCTCTCTCTCTCGTTCTCTCTCTTTCTCTCTCTCTCTCTGTCTCACTCTGTCTCTCTGTCTCTGTCTGTCTGTCTGTCTGTCTGTCTGTCTCTCTCTCTCTCTCTCTCTCTCTCTCTCTCTCTCTCTCTCTATCTATCTATCTATCTAATTCTGTTTGTGTTGATGTAAGGCAGTTCATATTTAACTCTCTCTCTCTCTCTCTCTATCTCTATTTATCACAGTCAGTTTATACCTGTTTCTCTCTTCTTCCTTCTCACTATCTATCTATTCAATTCTGTTCATGTTGATGATAGACTGTTCATATCTATCTATCTATCTATCTATCTATCTATCTATCTATCTATCTATCTATCTATTTCAATGTGTTTATTTCCATATGTATACCTCTTTCACACCTCATATCGACCTATTTGTCCAATTGGTCACATGAAGAGTATTATTATCACCGTGTGAAAAAAGTTGAAAAAATAGATTCTTAAGTTCTTTCCCAGAAAAATTTATTTTTTTCTGACTTGACTTTGAACATCCATGTTGTGCCCTTTTATTAGTGGGGACTGCCGCCTACTTTACACTTTATCAATAAACATGATGGTGGGTCCAGTGGTGAGCACCCCGCCAGATTCTTTCTTTTAGCATTAAATGTCTCCGCTCTCAGTCAGAGGTTAGTATAAGAAAGGTTTTTCTGTGGTCATCTTGATAGCATTCGGGGAGACCTCGAAAGATCTGATAAGGAATTTTATTGGTCAGTTACTTTCTTATTGCTTTTTCCTTTAGAAAGAGAAATGATATCATCAAATATGTTCGCCGGACGCTGTGTGGTCGTCTGAGGTTTCAAAGAATGCAACAGATAGATAGATAGATAGATAGATAGATAGATAGATAGATAGATAGATAGATAGATAATGAACAGGATTAGATAGATAGATAGATAGATAGATAGATAGATAGATAGATAGATAGATAGATAGATAAAGTAAATCCTCCTACGACGAAACACTCAAAGGGAAAATCATATATAAAAATTTTAAATTATAATATTTATTTTTCGTCTTAATTTTAGAATTATTTCAATATTTATTTTTTCTTAAAATGAATTAACACCTTCAATCAACATTACTATTCGCAATCGATGTACATTTAGGGTTGAGATCACCAAAGTATTATTATATAACAACTTTTATTCATAGCAGTTATTTTCTTGTGACATAGAGGTTGCGATGGATAAATTGTCGTCTAAATGACACAAAAATTAAAATAATACCAACTTCTTATTTTTAAAAATATATTTACCAAAATTACACAAAAATATCATGAAATACTGAAGAGTAAAATGTATTAATAAAATCGCCATTGGCTTCAACCACGGCCTCCAGGCGACTTCGAAATCTCCTGTAACTTTTCTAGACGGTTTCCTTGTTTAAATTGTTGAAAGCTGGCATAATCCTGGCCTCTCTCTCATACGTTCCGCAAAATAATTAAGTGGGGGTAAAGTCAGGGAAAGTTATGTGACCAGATTAAAGGGGTGATGCGGTCGCATAAATTATCTGACAGCCACGTCTTGGTTTTCCTGTTGTGTGTCATGGTTCAGAATCATGTTGCAAGGAATAGGGTATTCCAGTAACCATCCTCTTGACGCAGTACAACAGTTCCTCCTCAATGCTCTTGATGTAGGCCTTCGTATTAAGTCTTCATGCCCTGTGGGAAGATGAACGGAGGCGTAACATCGCCATAACTACTGATCACTCTAAACACCTTCGTAATCACCATTAAACTCCTCCAACACACTACATATACTAATGATCAGGACAAAGAAGTTTTGTTTTGTGATACGTCAGTTTCATTTCCCACCCTCTAAATAACGTGTTTTCATAGGTCATGTCAGTTATGAAGGCATAACTTTGCCATCATTAGTGCCCACTCTAAATACCATGATATCGACTGAATATATCATCCAGCTCTTTCTGTATTCTTTGCGCTGAAATGTTTGTATTGGAGCTTCAGTAGCAAATGCCAAGCAGTACTGCATAGCGTTTCCGAATTGAATTCCGATTGAATTGTATTATGGTACTCTTTTTCTCGCAGACGATCCCCAACTGACCCTACTATACTGGGCAGTCGACAAAATCGAAGACAAGCAACATGCACGTGCGAAAATAAAAAAATAAAAAATGGCGGTAATTTTCCCATCGCACATTATAATAATTTAAGAATTGTAATGTCGAAAGAAAGGACTACATTTAAACTACAAGAAAACCGCATGTATGGTCATCAGCAGCAAACAGAGGAGCCCAAAATGCCAATAACTAAAATCAAGCAAATACAAAAATTTAAGTACTTGGGAAGTGTTCTAACGGCAGACGGAAATTGCGACACTGAGATCCAAAGGCGAATTGGCATGGCTAACGACGCATTCCAGAAGCTGATCAGTATATTAAGAGACAGGAAAATTTCGCTAGAAACAAAGAAGAAAGTACTGGATTACTATGTGATGTCTGTTTTTCACCATGGCAGTGAACGCTGGACAATATCATCAAAGATGAAGGAAAAACTTAATGCAACTGAAATGTGGTTCTACAGAAGGATGCTGCGGATATCATGGATCGAGCATGTGAGCAATAATGAGGTTTTAGAAAGGATGGAAACGAAAAGGAAATTTATACTGAGCATCAGAAAAGATAGCTGAATCTCCTGGGACATGTGATGTGGAAGGAAGGCTTGGAGAATATGATACTTACAGGTCAGATGCAGGGAAAGAGGGACAGGGGAAAGCAGCGTATAACATATTTGAACGGCTTGAGCAGATGGGTGGCAAAGCGGGGTTTAGGTAGGGTACCAGGAGAAAGCGTGCTAAGAGCCACCTGGGATAGAGAGACGTGGAAGGCTATGATCGCCTACGTCCTGAAGGGTCATGGCATATAGAAGAAGAAGAAGAAGAAGAAGAAGAAGAAGAAGAAGAAGAAGAAGAATGAAACTATTTAAAGAACGGTTTTCTTTCCTGTTGCTGTAACAATTATAAATGCTATGTCTCTTGCGAGCGTAGGCTCTCCACTGATTCCTTTTGTTTATTATCTGTGAACGGCCATGACAGCTAAGGAAAGATAAGTGTCAAGGTTTCTCGTTACCTTCTTCAAGGTTTTTAATTCAAAGTCAACCTTCTCATAAATTGGGTGATACTCAAGGCTAGAAAATCCAGACGGAAGTACTTCTATCGGAGATATGAATCCAGGACAAAAACCTAGTGCACAAAAAACGTGCTCTTGGCATAAGAGGCTGAGGTTTTCCCCCTGGCTTTTTGTCCCGTTCCGAGTTCGAATTCCAGTTTAATTGCTTGCATTCACTTACGCACAAATACCCTTGGGAAAGGTATTAATCCGTCTCTTCCCTCCAGTTATGGGTTAAACACCAGAACAGATTGGGTTCTGTAGCCTTGGCTGGCAACCAGTCTACCGCAGAAAGCAATGGCAACCTACTGCGAGATAATCTTTCTTCTTTCGAGACATGATCGCCCAAAGCGTGTATCACGTATGGCAGTTAACTGACTGACTGACCCAATGACTGAACCGTTGGATAGCTCTTCAGAATTTCATTTGGTTGCTGTCGAATAAAATAACTTATTTTATTTATATTTACTTTACAAATGACTAGTCATATGCTATTTTTTAAAATAATTTTTAATTTATGCCTGATTTTGGCGAACTAGATAGATAGATAGATAGTTAGTTAGTTAGTTAGTTAGTTAGTGAGTGTCGTATTTTGAAGTAATCTTAATTTTTTAAACAGATATTCAAGAACTGATTTTGTTCGTTACGACACAATATTCTTTATTTGGGAAAAATCTCCAGCATCAGTAAATGATCCATCACAGTTGTATATATCTGGTAAATTTCTAAGCAGGTCGATAGAATGTGGCTTCAAGTGAGGATCGAACTCACTACTTTGTCGGCATTCTTCTAGCGAGACAAACTTGCTGTTATAACACGGCGAGGTGCCCCACAGATGTATATAGTGATTTTCTAAGCGTAGTTTAGATGTGGCACAAAACCAAAAGTTTGGTGGCACCCGGTGATGATCGAACTCAATATGCCGTCTTAATTGATCTAGCGAGATAAGCTTACTAACCATTACATGTATGCATTTCAGTAAATTTGCTTGTTTGTTTACTTCTTTCTTTCTTTCTTTCTTTCTTTCTTTCTTTCTTTCTTAACCTATACTTGTCTCTCTAAATGCTATTTATCTATTTCAATCCGTTGATATCTATACATATATAAGCCCATGATCAAAGGGTCTGTGATTCCTCCCACCACAAACACACACACACAAATCAATTACCCTTCCCTATGAAAATAATGTAATTGGAGTAGATAGACAAAACTATCGCCCGGTTCACACACTACCCACGTCTATTGAACAGGTGAAGAGGCTCATCCCTTGTTTCCTGTTTAGGATGCGGTTACCGGCTTTCTCTTTTCCAATCTTTTTACTCTTATGTAGCCCCCCTGCGCATTAGTGGCGTTATCGCCTTGCTTAGGGTGATATGATTAAAAAATAAAAATAAAAAATAAAATAATAATAATTTTAATGCAAAAGATTTTAATACTATTGATTTAAATGTCGGCCTCTATTAAAAAATTACTGACGACGAGTCTGTAAACTATCTATCTATCTATCTATCTATCTAATTTTTACTATCCATATAATTTCTTACTTTCTTAGTCTGTTCATATCTATTTTTGACGTTTCATTTCTTTCTTTCTTTCTTATTCTTTATTTCTTTTTTCATTCTTTTTTTGTTGAGACTCTCAATGCTGAATCATAACTTCTGTGGAAAGTGTTCGGACGAACTAAATTACTTGGTTTCATCAGGTCTAACCTTCGCGGCTAGGACCCAATATGACACTTATATTGTCGCAAATAACCGGCGAGAAGTGAGTACCACTCAAACAGCTTTTTGTGCGAACCACTTCTCTGGGGAACAAACTCCCAAGAGGATGTTTCCCCAATCGCTTAACCTATTCAAGGCTAAAGTCAGCCGTTATCTTCCCCTAATATCAATATAAACTACCCCTTAAAGTTACCCTATACCTCCGGTCCATATAAAGGTTGAAGTTTACGATAATAAAAAAAAATTAAATATCTATCATTCGACATTCTTCTCAAATCTATCCATTTGTCTATTAATGTATTTATTGATATTTTATTCATTATCTATCTATCTATCTATCTATCTATCTATCTATCTATTCACATTTTGTTCATTATCTTTTAACATTCTATTCATATCTATCTACCTGTCTATTTATATAACTTTTGTTAATTATCAATTATTCTATATATCTATCTGTGTATTTTTGACATTAATATCTAACTTATGACATTATGTCCATATAGATCTGTTCATTGATCTATCTATTCACACCTCATTTGTTATCTATCTATCTATCTATCTATCTATCTATCTATCTATCTATCTGTTGTGGATCCCGGAAATGGGGTCCGCACAAATAAATGAACAACGACCAGTACTTGAGATAGAAAATAAGTGTATTAACGTAATGATACAGACTCGAATGAAGATTAGAAGTCCAGAGTACGGTTAGTATAAAGTATATGCAAAAGTCTCTAGAGATGAAGCCGTAGTATATTGAGTATGTCCGCGTCGGAATCTGACGGGCACGGCGTAATAATCTTCTCGATGAGTGGAGCACACAGCTACTATGTACTAACTGCTAATCTCTCTCTGGACTCTCGTATTCTCCGGTTAACTCTCTAAGACAACGCGGTATTCTGTATTTATCTGCCCTCCTACTAGGGCCAAATGTGGCACAAGGTCTTTTTTACATGGGACCTCCGGGCCATATAGCCCAGCCAAAAATAGCTGTCTAATTTTCATGACTCTATCGTTCGACGGAGCCACGACTGGGTTAATGCTCTCCGCCCAAAGGCAGAGAGCTGACAGTATCAATGGAACTACCGCGTGAAAACGCAGCATTCTCTAGTCTCGCTTCTATAGCAGTAGTATAAGTAAACTCTGAACGAGTCCATCTTTATGAAAAGGGAGAACCCCACAAGACTATCTTTTGACGTTCTACTAATATCTATCTATCTATCTATCTATCTATCTATCTATCTATCTATCTATCTATCTATCTATCTATCTATTAAGATTTTGATTATATCTTTCTATCTGCCTATTTATCTTTGCAAATTTTATTAATTATCTATCTATTGACATTTTGTTCATTTTTATCTATATATTAATTGACATTATGTTCATATCAATTCAACTGTCTAATCCACTAATTTATTGACATTTTGTTCATTATGTATCAATCAATCATTTGGCATTATATTCGTATATTTCTCTATGTTTGTTAATCTGTCTCAGTCTGTTCATCTATCTATCTATCTATCTATCTATCTATCTATCTATCTATCTATCTATCCTTTGATATACAACCAAGAACACCTTTCTTTCTTTCTTTCTTTCTTTCTTTCTTTCTTTCTATCTATCTATCTATCTATCTATCTATCTATCTATCTATCTATCATCTCAGTCCTTTCATTATCTATCTATCTATCTATCTATCTATCTATCTATCTATCTATCTATCTATCTCATTATTTCTATAAATGCCATTTTTAGTGAGTTATTATCCCTGTCCTTCTTTAATTTTCTCCCGCAGTGAAATCAATGTCAACCGACTGAGATGTCCTAATAAAGATTCCTGAAGGCGGCAAATTCACTCTTGAATAGGACTTTTCATATAGCGTAAAATAAAGGAATCATGTCGAAAAAAAAGAATCGATTCGAAAATTACTATTTAGCTTTTAAATCAGGTATAAATTAATTGTGAATTAAACAGAAACAACTCCCAGGTCTGTATGAATAAACGCATTCACGCCTTTCGAAAGGGTATTAATTCTAAATGAACAAGAAGAACCTTAGCCGAATCTGAACTCTGATTGTCGATTTTCTTTTCTTTAGGCTAAGAAATGCAGGAATCATAACAGCCATCGGCACATAATTTAGAATTTATCTTATCTGTCTAGTTCCTTAACAAAGCCATGAGTCTATTTATTCTTCCCCTATATTCGGGTTAAATAGCAGAAGACATTTAGTTTTCTGATCGAGTGGGGCTGCCTGTCTACATAAAGTCTATTTGTGATTCAAAACCGTGAGAAATAAATCACGGACCTCGCGAAAAATGTCATGGCAATTTACTGATAAGAAAAAAAAACTTGTGGAGAGCCACGAATGCTTATGTTCCGAATGATCAAGGCATTAAAAGAAAAAAAAACGGGTACTAAATCAGTACATCTGATGAGGTCATTTTTGTAATTGCTTAAAGGTTTTAATCGGAGGCCACAATCTGAACAACATAAGATACATAGACGACACATTGCTGATTGCAGACACGGAAAGGAAACTGCAGAACCTCCTGCAGAAGATAGCTGAAGAGAGTGACAAGAAAGGACTACAAATAAACTGCAAGAAACCGAATGCATGGTCACCAGCAAAAAAGTAGCCCAAAGTGCCAAATACAGGTGGGGGATGCTAAAATCAAGCAGGTACGAAAATTTAAATATCTTTGAAGTGTTCTAACTGAAGATGGAAAGTGCGACACAGAGATCCAAAGGCGAATTGGCATGGCGAAGGACGCATTCCAGAAGCTGAGTAAAGTATTAAGACACAGGAAACTTTCACTAGAAACAAAGAAGAGAGTACTGGATTGCTCTGTGATGTCAGTTCTTCAATATGACAGTGAATATTGGACAATATCAACAAAGATGAAGGGAAAACTTGAAGCAGCTGAAATGTAGTTCTACTGAAGGATGCTGCGGATATCATGGACCGATCATGTGAGCATATTTGAAGGACCTGACAGAACGGGGGCTGCGAGGCGTTACAGGAGAAAGCGTGCTCAGAGCCACAAGGGATAGGGAGACGTGGAAGGCCATGATCGCCTACCTCCTGAAAGGACAAGGGACGTAAAAGAAGAATGATAAGACAAAAAATAGTCTGAAGTTAGCTTAAGAACAAAGTGATTGAACGGCTATAGTGATTTTCTAAGTATAGCTCAGATATGGCACAAGGCCGAAAGTATGAGGTGCTCAGAATCGAACACACGATTCAGTTATAATTGATCTATTGAGAAAAGTTTACAAACCTTTACACAACGTCGAGGTCTTCTGAGTAAACGGCTATAGAGATGTTTTTGTTTTCTATCATATAGGTCAGAAAACTGTTGTCACGCGAGGAAAGACATCGCTACCCATGGTCTGATTGGCTTGAAAGAAAACAAAATCAATAACCACAAACACACCGGCGTCATGTTCAGTAGAAATAAAATAAGTGTGTGACTGTCACGGTCTGAAAATATTTTTTGAGCCTGACAGCGATGAGACACTATCAAAAAAAATTCTCTTTGTCGGCGGTGGAAAGATTAGCGAAGTGGAAATTATCTGATCTCTGTGATGATAAAAAAACAGTCTAATTACGAAATTAATTATAAATTAACAAGATAATGATAATTAAAATGTTAGAGAAGAAAATATCTTTATAAATTAACACTTGGAGAAAGTTTTTTGTACATTTTTGCACGGGGAGTAACTTTTACAAAGGAATAACAATTCTTTCCTAGGAAGTGAGGATCAAATTCACTAATCAGTTATAATGATTAACCAGACTAGTTCGTTAACCATTACCCTATGCCGACTCTTATCTATTTTGCTCTATGATATAACTCACTCCAAGTGTGAGACTGATATTCTGAAGACTTCTCATCAATAGAGAAGTAACCCGGCTGTTTTCCACTGCTAGTGTGGGATGAAACCTTAAGCAAGTCTTAGCAATTACGTAGCAGGAAGACAGTGAAGTCGGTGGCAGCAGTTTATTGGATTACCTTGTCTACACCAGACTGTCTGGTCAGCATTACTCCTTTCGGCATGCAGCTGAGTTCTCCAGCAGGATCAACGTTCGGTGATATCTAATACCGTTACAATGCTACTGCAGTGCATTGACTAATGCCGCTTCGGTTTTCTATGGGATCAAGTGCTAGTCAAAGGAGTGCTTCTGTTGGCGCGAAACGATAATTTGGCACTATAATCCAGTGCAGACAACGAGGAGAAGGAAAAATCAGTCCTGTGTGATGGAAGCGTCGGTGAGGTGGTCAAAGACGCTGCATGAAAATAACCTGAAACTGGTTCAGATGTAAACAACTAAGAATAGATTAATACCACCCTATATGGTGCCGAACGCTTATTACTGGAGTAAAAACAATCAAAGAATCAAGACTGACCAGTTACCAACGAGCGTCGGCCCGTAAACATGGACGTCATGCGATATCAAGCAGCCGGATCTAGATTAATCTCCTTTTCGTGTATTCGTCGAATACATTAGACAGCCGATGATGATGATGATGATGAGGAGGAGGAGGAGGAGGAGGAGGAGGAGGAGAATACAAGTCTATGGACATTGACAAAACGAGATGTGGCTTCCCTCTGTCTTTTCTACAAATATTTTCATGGTAACTGCTCTGAAGAGCTTTTTACCTACTGCCCCGACTACATGAATTCAGATTGCTATTAGATTGGCATTTAGGTCTCACCCATTTACTGTTGAAATAGCTAAATGCAACCGTCACTTCTACTCCAATAGTTTCTTTTCTCACACTTCCCGCCCGTGTTTACTTACTTCCCTAATAACTACAATCTTCAAAAATTTAAATGCAACGTTAATCGCCATCTTATATCTTCTTGAGTCCCGTTCATCTTTTGTCCTTTACTCAATCCTCCTTATACACAGCCTTTTCTCTCACTTTCACTCCCTGTAACCTCTCTGCGTACTAGTAGCATTCCCGCCTTGCTTGGGGTGAAATGATTAAAAAAAGAAGCTGGATGGCCTGTATATAAGAGTTCATGACTTGTTGTACTGAATCAGTTCTGGAAACCGAAAACTACGAAAAATAATTTATTCATGAGAGAAGAAAAAGATTTGTTGGTTATTCTTTGAAAAGCAAAGAAGACTATCACACCGGGGGCAACTTTTTAAAATTAATAAATAAAGATTACTTCTACCAAGTGAGGATCATATTCACTAATCAGTTATAATGATCAACCAGAATAGTCCGTTAACCATTATCCTACGCTGATTACTATCTACTTTGCTCTATGATACAACTCACCCCTAGTGTGAGACCAATCTTTTGATGGCATCTCACGAATGGAGAAGTAAATTGATTCCACTAGGGTAGGATGAGATCTTTAGCAAGTCTTTCACAACCCTTCGTGGCAGGAATACGGTGAAGGCGGTGGCAACATATTAGTGGATTGCAATGTCTGCATCTGACTGGTCAGCATTGCTCCCTTCAGCAAGTAGATGAGTTCTCTAGCAGGACCAACGTTCGGCAATATCTAGTACAGTTAGAATGTTACTACAGTGCATTAGATGATGCCTCTGTTGTAATGTCTCAGTTTTCTATGGGATCAGGTTCTAGTCAATAATGACATTCTGTTGCGGTTGCAAACATATAGACACACTCGCATTAGTCGCCCATACAAAACATATATTCAATAATGTTGGGGAGTCTGAGGATTGTTGAAATAAAACTTTTCTTTGGGATAGCAATATAGAATGAACTCCGGGTTTGTCAGGTCCGAGGAACGTAGTGGCTAATTTATACTACAATCGTAAGAAATTATTATTTTCCCCCAAATTTGCAGGAGAAGCTGGACTGTGACCCATTTTGAGGTATAGAAACAAGTTGATGCATTTAAAAATTCATTGGAATGACGTCCGAGATATCAAAACTTTTCGAAACAACTTTCGTGATGACGCGCTCAGATCTTCGATACTCTTCATTACTCGCTCAAATACTCCTTCTTATCTAACCGAACGTTGTATGTCATTTGTAAGCCACTTATTGAAACTTTACACTTAAAAGAATCTCTCACGCCATAATGCAGACGATATACTCATTGAGTTTGTATTGTTGATTCTTGGTTTGGTAGAAAGATTTCATGACTTGTGTTGATTTTCAGTCGTGTATTTTTATATGATTCATTTTCAAATGCTTCTTTATAAAATACCTGAACGAAAACTAAAAAAAAGTTAGTAGAGAAGAACGTTAGTAACTTTTAAACTCCTTGGGGACTTATGGGACAACCTGTGTGGGAAGAAAAGTAGATGTCAAACTGAAGACTTACCAGGGATGATAGATAATTGTGAAGACTGGTGAGAAAGTTCAACGAGGATCCTTACAGTCGGCATTAGAAAGACGTACAGTATAACAGTCGCACTTCAATGTCGGCAGGTCATATTTAGGGAAAAAGTAATGTATTACTTTCCCTATGGTAATAATATTATGTTTCCATTGTAGTGTTTTACCATTACCGCTGTTTACTTTCAGTTTATCGATTGAGTCAATGATATTGTTATGGAATCGGATTAGGTAAAAAGTAAAAATGATGTCCTACAGTAGTGAGAGTTATATTGTTTTATTTTCAATCGTTTCCAAGCAAGGCGGTACCGCCACTGGTGCGCAGAGGGCTATATAAGAGAAGAGTGAAAATTTAAGCAGGAGGAGAGCGCGAAGAGAAAGGGGAACCGGTTTCAGGGCGCGTCAGAGAAAGGGCAAGAGAAGGATGGGAATACTGGTGTGAAGACAGTTGCAAAGGGAGAGTGAGAAAGAAAAAGAACAAAATACACGGGATGATGGAGAAAGTACAAGAGAAGGACTGGAGTCCAGTGGATAAGAGATGGGAATTTACATTGCATTTAAATTCTTGGAGATTGCAGCCGTCAGGGAAGCAAGTAAACAGGCGGAAAGGGCAATAAAAGAAGCTGTGGGATAGAAGTAGCGCAGCATTTGGTGGATTTAATTGTAGCCAGTCTGGTTGTGTAGGGAGCGTCAATGAGCTAAGCTCGTAGGAGCAGAAGCCATGAAAATATTTGTAGAAGACAGAGGGAAGCTACATTTCATCGGTGAGAAAGTGGCTGGAGTCGAGCTACCAGGTCGGGACCGATCACATTACAAATTCTCCTTTGGTGCCTGTCGAGAACCCTGAGATGAATAGCAGGGACGCCCGACTAGATATGACAACAGTACCAATGCAAGATCGGATGGTTGATTTGCATATGTGCAAGATAGAAAAAATTTAAAGATTTTCAAATATACATTACAATCTTCAGGGACTGCCGTGTCAGTCAGAAAGCGCATTCTGTTTTGGGGGCGTTTAATACGATGTCTGGTCGATTAGCTTTAATTATTCTGTCTGTTGTGTATTGTAAAGCCCCATAAAATTGTTACTTGTCCTATCTCTGTAACCGGGTCTGGCTTGTATTCATACCAATTTCTTGCGGTTTCTTTTCCGTAAAAGTTGCGTATTTTCTAGTGAAGATATTGGCCCATTCCGTCATGCCAGGTTTTATATTCATTTGGTATTAACACGGTGCAACCTGATACAAGATGTCAAACTATTACTGGATATTATCACCGAATCTGCATTTTAGGTTAGTACAATTTTTCAATATGTGTGCTTGGTAATTTCCTGTTAGCAAGCATTGGTCATGTGCAGCACGAATAAAACCTTCGATTTCAGCTTTTAAGCCAAAACTGCGTACGCACGAATGGATATGGGGTTTGTCTACATCCCCTTTTGGTACTGGCAGTGTATTGGTCATGAAAAGGTTTATCTTGCCATCGTTTCTGTATTTGGTTCATTGCATTTCTTTTTGCTTCTTCTTTTTCGGTTCTTTGCTGCTGTAGTTTGTCTTATGGCTTACATGCACTTTTTAACCTACTTGAAATAACCTTTGAAATTTATTAGCTTCCTTTATTATAAAGATTCAAAGTTTCTTATTTCTGCCATGTTTCTGTAGTTTCCAGGTAACTTTGAAGACCGAGTCTGGTGGTTTTGTAAAACATCTCTAGTTGAAATAATCCTTTGCTTCCTTTGGGTCTAGACACATACAATCATCATCAACTTTAGAATGAAGCATGTGGTGGCAAGTGAGAAACTTCCTTCATTTGACATCTATTCGCTTAATATTTTACTTTTTACATGCACGTTTTCAACTCCGAGAAATAATCTTTGGAATGTATTTTTGTATTTATTGAAATTTTGAATTTATTAGTATGTCATTTCACTCATAATTCTATTTCTGCTATGGTCACACAACCGACCAAGTCTGCGGAAAGACCTAAGGCAGGTAGTGTTGTGTTGTTATGGCTGCATTTTATTTGTTTTTCTATCTCCCATAACATTCCTAGCGTTACATGGACAAAGTTCTTCTTAGTGTGTGGGCTGTACTTATCAAGACATTTTTTGAATATCTCTTAAGCTGGGGTTTCCAGGGATTCTTTCAATGTGTTCTTTTTTTTTTTTTTTTTTTCTATTTTTTATCATTCCAAACGCATCTATCATCACTGGTACTATTTTTGTTTTTTCAATTTCCACATTTTTTCTATTACAATTTTCAGGACTTTATATTTTGATAATTTTAAAAATTCCTTGGTTACTATGTTACAATCCGCTGGACAAGCCATATCAATTAATAGGCAAGTTTTTTCTTTCTGGTTTTTAACAATAATGTCCGGTCTATTTGCTTCAACTTTTCTGTCTGTGTAGATGGTGTAATCCCATAGAATGGTGATATCTTCTGTTTCTGTAACCGGTGCTGGGTGATGCTCTTACCATTGTTTTTTAATATATTTTCAAAACTGTTTTCAAAATGTCCGCTGTTAATACTGCCCAACTATTATTATTATTATTATTAGCCTTTCCATGACAGATTCATTCCATTCTGATTTACTCACGCAGCTAAGAGATTTCGACATTATTACTATAGAATTATTTCTATTGAAATTATTCATTACTTACCAGAAAATTTTGGTGAGTTATTTCCGTCGTTTGAGAACCTCTCAGTTTTAGCACACCCCTATATCTTACCAACCGTATTTAGACCAGCACTTTTCTATTACACAGCATTATGTGCAATAGAAGTTCAATGAAGAACTCGGTGCAAGTTTCTCTTGTCAGCTCAGAGCACAAAGGACGATAGACAAGAATTACATTCTGTGTGACAAAAGAATTTTACTCCTCACAGAATCATCAAAGACAGTATTGTACGCTAAACGTTTTTGATAATACGATCTGCGAGGCGAAGAGTTTTCATTGTAATTATCAAGCGTTATTTTCGCATTGGCTGCCTTTTCAGACATTAGTTTTGCCTTATTTAGTGGTTATCGTGGTAAATTTTCAAGCCAGTCATATCTGCTTTGCACCTACTTGAGACAAAACGACAGAAAGTATTCTTGGCATTATTATGCTAAAGAGCTCTTTTTTAACTCATACAGCATACAGTATCTGATAAGAGTCTAATGTGAACTTTAAAATAGTGAAATTGATACGAATCTTACATGTTATACAAAGTAAATAACAACGAAAGAAAAAATATAAGAATGCAAAAATTAATGTTCATTTTTAACGCAAGTATTAAAAGAAAATGATCATGTTAAAATTTCGCTAGAAACAAAGAAGAAAATACTGAGTTGCTATGTGATGTCTGTTCTTCAATATGGCAGTGAATGCTGGACAATATCATCAAAGATGAAGGAAAAACTTGAAGCATCCTAAATGTGGTTCGACAGAAGGATGATGCGGACATCATGGATCAAGCATGTTAGCAATGATGAGGATTTAGAAAGGATGGAAACGAAAACAGCTAAAGATCCTAGGACATAGGATGAGAAAGGAAGGCTTGGAGAATATGATACTCAGAGGTTAGATAGAAGGAAAGAGAGACAGGGAAAAACAACGGATAACATATTTGAGCAGGTGGGTGGCAGAACCGGATTTGGGTGGGATAACAGGAGGAAGCGTGCTAAGTGCCACCAGGGATAGGGAGGCCATGATCGCCAAGTTCTGAAGGGACATTGTACATCAAAGAAGAAAAATGCAACAAGGTTTTCTTTGTAATCAAATATTTATTTAGTTAGTTATTATTGTAATGCAGTTTTGATGGTATTAGAAACTCGAAGTTGGTTCCGGAGGTGTTGGTATCACACGGTTTTACATTTAGATCTTGGTATAATTAGTTACTCGTAATACGATTGATCCACGTTAGATTCACAGTCGAGTCACTCGATAGATTCGTTATTAGTTGAACTCTGATTACTCGCTATTTGCTCAGCGCTCAACCGGCTATTCACTAAAAACTTAACGATTATCCCATCCCCCAAATTTCTATCTGGTGCTTTTATAGTTATCTAGTTGTCTCCTGATCGCCTGTGGAATAATCCACTTTTCTGGCGATCAGCGTTCAAACACAAGCGTCGGCATTTATACTTCTACATGACATTTATTTATATTTTAAGGATTGGATTTTAAATAGAGTTTCTGCTTTGTTGTTATGCTCTATTTGATGTGCATGAAGGAACTGAAGTCATTTGCACAATTCATAATGAACCACTGTCTCTCCTCAGTTTTGTATATGTCTATAGCTTGAAACTTTTTGTGACATTATTTGACCGATATTTCGGCCATTGAACACTCCGGCCTTCTTTAGAATTTCGAACCGAACCCTTTATAACGATCACCGGGGTATATCATTCTCTTTCCTTGTGCAAAGCGGCTTCTGGTAGACATGAGTTATCTCCCTTTAACCTGACTCTCTAAGTTATTTGTTCGCTATTGCTGTAGCCTGGTATCGAACTCATAACGCTTTGGATTGTCTATATCCACTGGGCCATGTGTTCTTGAGAAGGCCGGAGTGTACAACGGCTGAAACGCCGTTAAAATGGCAATGAAGATCAGGACAATATTCCGAATAATGTAAATAGTGTAAATACTATCTCATCTCAGAAATATAGACATATACATTATTCTAATTACAGTTTTTGTCTCTTCAGACACGTATGATTTTTGTGTTTCTGTGCCTTAAACATTAAAGCCTATACATGGTCTTAATTTTCTCTTTCTAGATGTCTTTTGCGGGTTCATATTAATGTACAAACAATTTCTGCTTAATTGGTCTTGTTTCTTCAGGACAGAGCAGCTCCACTTGACTGCTTAGGTGTATGTAGGACGTTAAGGTTAGTTAATATATGTGTATATGGGTGTATTAATACAAGTGTCGCGTGTTTTAAAGCAACAGATAATTTTTAAATATATGTGTGAATAATATTTTGGACGGTAAAGTGTGTGATAGTGTAAGTGTGTGCTTATGCAGAAAGGCTTATCTGTCTAGATATATGTTGTACAGCAACGTTAGTTAATTTAAGTGTATGTGTGTGAGGAAAAGTTTTAAGGCACTGGCTGAAAGCGCTCGGAACAATAAAATCTATGGACAATTTTTATATTCTCTAACTCATAAAAATAATAATAATATTATGTTTCCATGGTAGTGTTTTACCATTACCACTGTTTACTTTCAGTTTATCGATTGAGTCAATGATATTGTTATGGAATCGGATTAGGTAAAAAGTAAAAATGATGTCCTACAGTAGTGAGAGTTATATTGTTTTATTTTCAATCGTTTCCAAGCAAGGCGGTACCGCCACTGGTGCGCAGTGGGCTATATAAGAGAAGAGTGAAAATTTAAGCAGGGGGAGAGTGCGAAGAGAAAGGGGAACCGGTTTCAGGGCGTGTCAGAGAAAGGGCAAGAGAAGGATGGGAATACTGGTGTGAAGACAGTTGCAAAGGGAGAGTGAGAAAGAAAAAGAACAATATATATATATATATATATTCTCTAACACATAAAAATGGGAAACTGTTAGAGTGTTGGTAAAGCTCAATAAAAGATCGATTATATCATTCTTGTTGGCTGTATTCATTAAAATATGATTAAAAGAAAGTTTGCTGGCCATATATATATATATATATATATATATATATATATGAATAGCATAAGTAAAGAACAAGTAGAAATTGTGTCTTTAATCTAACATGATTTACTTTAACAAACTTCTTCTGAGATTCTTTAAAGACGAATGATTTAAATTTTTTTAAATGATGAGACAGTTCTTTCAATGTCGAAACAAAATGTACAATTTTGTAGTAGTTTGTAATTTGCAGGTAATAATAAATATTCATTCCTCAATTTTATATTGAGCACTGTTTTAAATTAATGTTTGAACGTTGCAATTATTTCTTCGTTCGTGTGTGTGTGTGTGTGTGTGTGTGTGTGTGTGTGTGTGTGTGTGTGTGTGTGTGTGTGTGTGTGTTATATTTTATGCTTATTTCATATATTTCTCTCTTTTTGGTCGTGCACAGCTATTTTATTTTCTCGACTGAACTCTGAAGAGAGACGAACGAAAACTGGTCAGCTGTTTTTTCCGTCTTTCCTGTTTTGAATTAGTGTGAAAAAGTATGGAGGATGGTTCACCTTTTTCCCGTTTTGTCCATTAATACTGCAAAAAAAGAAAATGAGTAAACTTTCATTCGTCTGAAGGAATTTGGCCCAATACCATTTAAACCAGGCAAACTTGTGCATGTATAAAATCAAATGTATAACACTTACATCGGTATTACTGCACGCCTTATAACATATCTAGTGATTTCACTGTTTTTAGTGCCATAGGAAGGTAGACGGATCTCCACCAAAGTTTATACTCCTAACCAATTTTTGTCGAAGAATGAACGGATATCTGAAGAAAAATAGATAATTTTTAAGCGTAGCTCAGATATGACACAAAGCTGAAAACATTAGGCACCCAGTGAGGATCGAACTCACTATTCAGTCGTAATTGCTATAGCGGGAACAGCTTGATAACCATTACACCACGCCGAGGTGCCCAAAAAGAGGAAAATTGATGGTGATTTTCTAAGCACAGCTTAGATGTGGCACAAGACCGAAAGTATGAACCACCCAGTGAGGAACGAACTCATTACTCAATTGTAATGATTTTAGTGAGATGATCTTTCTAACCATTACACCACGTCAAGGGGTTCACAGGAAAGTAGATGGTCTAAGAGACAAAAAAATGGTGGCAAATATACAACAATCCATTTTGCCAGGCTCATATAATTCGAGTGATTTTATGATTTGCTCTTCTTGTAAAAAAGGTTCTAAGAATTGATCAGCCGAATGTAAAAAAGAAACAATTAAAATGAGGTCATTTATACGAAGAACCCTTGGAATGATATTTAATGAGCTCAGAATTACGGAATTGACTTTTATCTATCTCCCTCACCCCGACCAAAACACCGTGCTAATAGAGCTTATCTTTTACTCTCTTCACCAACACGGTACGAACAGCTTAGGTCAAGATATAATTCAGTGATTACTATAAGGGACGCTCTTTTCAAAAGAACAGGAGAACACATCGACAGAGGGTGTTGCTCATTTGTTAGGATCTTGTGCCAAACTAGGTCAAACAAATAACTTCACCAACTATTATGGTCAGTGATGGTTTAGTCTAGTGAATTCGATCTTCATTGAGTGGTCCCACTGTCGCTTTGTGCCTGACTAGTCCAAACTAAGTGAATAACATTAACATATCTGCGGTTGTGTGAAACTTACGCATCTCCAGCATTGACCCTCCGTGAAAGTAAAACCCGATTAATCCGCGTTAGTCAGACAGGATTTCATTTTTTGCTGACGCAACAACATCGTTAACAGGTTTGTCTGAATTTTTCTTTTCGTTATTACGGCACCAAATTTCGCATTCGTTTGTCGGACATTCCTGACTTCGAGCCAAAAAAAAAAAAAAAAAAAAAAAACAATTTAAGCAAGGTTAATAATCTCTTGAATCTTTTTCATTAGAATTAACAAGCTTACCAAAATGAAAGCTGGTGGAATTACTTCTGCTTGCTTGGCTCAGAATTTTAGAAAGTTTTTCAGAAAAATAAAAAATAAAAATTGTTGAGTGGTAAAAATCTTTGATTTTGAAAAATGGAGCAAAAATGGAAAAGGAAAGATTGGGAAAAGTGAGTGCAATCAGCTCGTTGGTGGCGATTATCACCCAGACTGGTCTGTCTGCAAAAAATCAAGTCAAATAATAATAATAATAATAATAATAATAATAATAATAATAATAAAAATTTAATTATCGAGAAAATATTATTGAACTTTTATAGAATTAATAGGTTTTTTGTTCTTTCTTTATCATCGGTTTGATCCGTGGGTGTGTAAAGAGGCTTTTCAATCTACCATCAAAATAATTAATTTCGAAAATATTTAAAGTAGTAATGAAAATTACTTCATTTTATGTAAGTGTATGTCCACACACACACGCACGCGCGTGCGCGCGCGCACACACATACGAGGGTTGCAACGAAAGTAATACCTTTTACATACATTAGAGCCGAATGTTGCTATTCTGGTAATTGAGATTGAACTTTCCCACTAAGAAGCCATATTTTTTTTTATTCACCGATCTTGTCTTTTTATTTATTTATTTTATTTAATCATAATCATTTCACCCCAAACAAGGAAAGACCGCCACTGGTTCTCAGGTTCTCCTACAGTGATAGAAAAACAAGGTACAGGAGATGTCGAATAAAGGATAAGAGAAGAATGGGAATCAAGGATATAGAAGATGGCAATTGATGTTGCATTTAAATGTTTGGAGAGGGTTAATCAGGAAAGCAAGTAAACAGAAGGAAGTTCCACAAAAAGAAAGTGCGAGAAAAGAAAACGTTAGAGTAGAAGAGACGGTTGCATTTGACTATTTCGACCTTCATGCCAACCTAGAAGCACACGTAGTCGGGGAACCAGGGAAAATTATTTGCCATAAAAATACTTGTAGAAAAGACAGAGGGAAGCCACATTACATGGGACAGTCTTGAACAGGGAGACTAAAAACTTTCTTCCAATGTACATCGCAAATGAAAATCACGGAACGAGTCGCAGTTCGCTCGTCAGTAGCAGTAAGAATTCTCATTCCGAGCCGATATCCATGACACCACAATGCACATTATTTCAAATACCAAGCATAAAATACAAAAAAAAGAATATACAAAAATAAGTGAATAAAATAATAAATAAATTTCCTCTTTATATATGCTTTCTTTTTCTTATTACAACCAAACATTATCTCTTATATATATATATATATTTTTTTTTATAAGCGTT
Organism: Ascarosepion bandense; assembly: GCA_037127315.1. NCBI lineage: Eukaryota > Metazoa > Mollusca > Cephalopoda > Sepiida > Sepiidae > Ascarosepion > Ascarosepion bandense. The sequence continues at coordinate 5,218,355 of JBBBDQ010001581.1, forward strand.
TCACCCCGAGCAAGGCATGCCACTGCCACTACTGCGCAGGGGGCTACATAGAGTGGAGAAAGGATTATTAAATATAGGAAATGTCAGAGGGTGGGTGATAGGCGGGTAGGGATACCGAGAATGAGGGTTGGGTAAATGAGAGTGTTCTGAGAATAATTGGCAGTTAGTGTGATAGGAGGTGTCTATTGACCCTACATTTAAACACCTGGAGATTGTAGCTATCGGGAAAGCAGACTTGTGTAAGAGAGTTCCACAGGCGGGAAGCGCGAGAAAAGAAGCTGTTGGAGTAGATATTTATTTTTCTATCTTTCCTCGCATTCAAAATGGAATGGTCTATTATTCATCTGATTAGGTATCCCAAACTACCCTAATTTACAGTGCGAAAACATGTGTCAAAATAGTGAAATTTCCTTTCATTTCAAGTGCAGATATCGCATTTATATCCCAGGCTATTTCGATAAAATTAATATTTAAACAAAATTTAATTCTTTCTCTTCCTAAAGACACTATTCTTTCTCTGTGATGATTAATTATTGTTTTGTGTCGCTTTTAATCTTATGTCACTTTTTCAATGACAGTCGACTCTTTTGTAAACTTCCGAAAGTTGACGATTTCATGTCCTTTTTAAAAACGGCACTTGCATTCACTTACACTCAAATACCATTGGGAAAGGTATGCATCCATCTCTTCCCTCCAGTTATAGATTAAATAACAGGCCAGATTAGATTCTATAGTCTTGGCTAGCAACCAGTCTATTGCAGAAAGTAATGGCAACCTACTGTAGGAAAATCTGCTACCCAGTTAGCCTTTCCACTTTGAGACATGATCGCCCAAGCGTGTATCACGTATGGCAGTTTGCTGACTGACTGACTCGTTAATTTGGTGGGCTAACCATAAAATCTGAAGTTGTCTTGCACAAAAAGATTTCTCAGATTAAGCAGCAAGAATTCATCCAATCAATTTTTGATTTAATTTTGTCTATTTTCGCATCCATTTTTGCATTATTTCGAATGCACTCTTTTTATAACTGTTGTGGAGCTGTGGCGAAACTTCGCCGTAATGTTGTAGTGACCGGTATGTACTGAAAGTAAGACATGGAACAAAAAGGTAGGTTCAAAAGAGTGTATTAGTATAGCAAGAAAAAAGATATTCAAAGGAAATGTTAATCATAAGTAACATAGAAATAAGTAATTCCGAAAGGTATTATTAAGTTGCTTATTTTCTGACTTGTAGTTGTCGTCTATGCTGTTAACTAACTTTGTTAACTACTTCCGTTGACTGCGTTAGTTAATTGCCTTCCCACTTAAGACAAAATGTGGCACAAGGCATTTTTAATGTGGGTAATCCAAGCCATATAGCCCGGGCAAAAACTTCTATCTAATTTTTCCCAGACGAGAGTCTACCTTTCGGCGGAGACTGGGTCACTATTCTCCGTCCGAAGGCAGAGAGTTCGACAATACGCAAGGTAGTCAACTGCTTCCGTTGACTGCTTTCCAGAAGTCACGCAGGTAATCATATATGACAAGAGGAAGAGTCCATTCCTCGTAGGAGGGCACCATAACAATAACAAACTCAATATATTCTTTCATTGATATATTAGCTACCTCCACAGAAATTAGATACGGATCTTTAAAAAGGAAATTTTTCTTGAAATTTTTTTATTTAGTTTTAATTTTAAGATAATAGTTTAACACTATTTACATTATTCAGATTATTGTCCTCATCTTCGTTGCTATTTGTACGACGTTTCGGCCGTTTTATGCTCCAGCCTTTTTCAGGTGCTAGAAATTTCGAACCGAACGCTTTATTACGATCACTGGGGTATATCATTCTCATTCCTTGTGCGAAGCCGCTTCTGGTAGTCATGAGTTATCTCTCTCTAACCGGACTCTCTAAGTTATTTGTTCACAACTGTTGTAGCCTGGTACTGAACTCACAACTCTTTGGTTCAAGTCACTGGAACTAACCAACATCTATATTCACTGGGTCATGTGTCTTTAAGGAATAATAATAAAGGCAAATGACAACAAAGATGAAGACAATAGTCCGAATAATGTAAATAGTGTACAATATAAATACTACCTTATCTCAGCAATATAGACATATAATAGTTTAATAAATTTAATATTTTCAATAAGCAAAATGCTTTACTGTATTTTAAAACTAATTTAAATTGACTAGAAGGATTTTTTTAATCGCTGAATTTAACCATTTCTCTGCTCAGTTTAATTATCGTAATTAAAAAAAATCTTTCAAAAATAAAATTTACTTTTCTGAAACTTTATTTGAAAAATATAAGCTGATTTAATGTTTTATCAATATAATTTGGAACAAATATTACTTTTTTAAGTTTAAAATATCGCAGAAATGCATTTTTTAACACGGTGGTTTTTATTTAAGGTTATTTTTTTACTTGAGAAATATAACGTGGGCACCTTTTTATATAATGTTTAACATCCCAGTAATCTTTGAAATTTAGGAAAATATTCTCAGTAATTTATTTTTTTATTGAATTTTAACTGTTTTGGTTTTAGTAGTAATCGCTTTATATTATATAATATCGTCTATGAACGTCCATATATATTTTTAAAAATCGGCATATTTATACACACAAAAAATTCAAAAATTATTTTTTTAAATATTTGAGTTGATGAATAGTCCAAAGTTTTTCGATTTATACTTAATAACAATAAGGGAGACAAAGTAATACAGAAATTTAAACGATTTAAAAATTTATAAATTATTTTAATTAAGATTTTTGCAAATTCTTATAAAATTCATTATTCATCGAAAATGATTTTTTCTTCAGTTAAGTGTGTCCATAATATATTCCGAAAAGCAATTAAAAGCTTTTCTAATTAAATAATGTTTTAGTTATTATTTTTATTTTGCTATTTATATTGTAATATAAAAAGCTATACAAAAATGAATCCATGACGAAAACGACCGAAACGTTGTGAATCTGATAATAAAGACGAGGAGAACAATGTAAATAATGTAAATACATCATCTCAGAAATAAAGACAAATAAATAGTCAAAAGTTCCTGCTTAATTCTAACCGCTTCACCCATTATCAAGAACTGAGTCTGATGACCGTATGTGATAGACAAACTTTTCTTGGCTACATCCCAGTATTTTATTTATTTATTTATTTATTTATTTATTCATTCATTCATTTATTTTTATTATTGAATGCTGGGATTCAAATTAGTTCAAAGTAATATAATGTGTGTAACGATTGCATGTGTATTGATCTTACCGGAAAAAAATATATCAAACTCAATATATCGAAGATGACATAAAAAGCTCATGTAAAAATATATGAATATAAAGCTCAAGGTCACATGGCCCAGTGAATAAAAGCATTGGGTGAATCCAGTGATTTGACCCAAACTTCAAAGTGAGTTCAATATCTGGCGACAGTAATGATGAACAAAAAAAATTAGAGAGTGGAGTTAAATGGAGATAACTAAAACATCTGGAATTAGTATGACTCATAGAACGAAAAAACATCTACCACAGTGATCAAAATAAAGGGTTTTGTTCAAAATTCCAGTCACCTGAAGAAGGTTGGGGTTTTCAACAGCCGAAATATCGTAAATGTGACAATAACGCTGAGGACAATAGTCCGAACAATGTAAATAATGTAAATACTTCCTCTTGGAAATAAAGACAAATATCAAATATCTATATATATTATTATTATTATTATTATTATTATTATTATTATTATTATTATTACTACTACTACTACTACTACGGCTTTCTGCGTATACTGCATGTACACACATCAAGATACGCTTTCTATGGCGAAAGATATTTAATCTGTGTTATAATAGTGTACATGTAATAAATGGAAAGCGATTTGTATGAAATGTTCAGAATTTCAACATCTCAAATTAATAAACGCATTGTAGGTTTGGAAGTGCAAAATTGGTTTTAAGTTTGATTTAACAAATAAAGAGAGATTTCAGAGTTTGCAAAGAGTAAAACAGTGCTGGAAATTAGAAAAATGATGGGTAGATACTACTGGAATGAAAATAAGTTCATTGATGACCCTGAGTCTGATCGATTCTGATCAACGACTTCATATGCTTATCTTCGTCCCTTCTTCTTCTTCTTCTTCTTCTTCTTCTTCTTCTTCTTCTTCTTCTTCCATGAGCAGTGTCTTTTCAGAACGTATGCTATCATGGTCTTCCACATCTCCCTATCACTAGTGACTCTTAGCACACTTTCTCCTGTTACCCAACCCAAACCCCTCTCCACCATTCACTTGCTCAAGCCCGTCATATATGTTACGCACTGCTTTTCCCTGTCTCTTTTTCCTGAACTGTGAGTATCAGATTCTCCAAGCCCTCTTTCCTCATTACATATCCGAGGAACTTCAGCTGTCTTTTCTTGATGTTAAATATTAGTTTCCTTTTCGTTTCTATACCCTCGAAAACCTCGTGGTTGCTTATATGTTCGGTCTATGGTATCCTCAACATCCTTCTGTAAAACTACATACCGGTTGATTCAAGTCTCTCTTGCATCTTTGATGAGATTTTCCAGCATTCACTGCCATATTGAAAAACAAACATCACATAGCAATCTCTTTTATGTTTCTATCGAAATTTTCCCGTCTCTCAACACTGTATTCAGTTTTAGGAATGCATCCTTGGCCAAACCAATTCGCCTTCGAATCTCAGCATCGCAGTTTCCATCTTCTGTTCGAATACTTTCCAGGTATTTAAATTTCGGCACCTGCTTGTAGTTGGCATTTTAGGCTCCTCTTTTTTCTGATGACCATGCATTCGATTTTCTTGTAGTTTATTTGTAGTCTTTTTCTTCTCCTTTCTTCAGCTACCCTCTGTGAAAGGAAACCATCTTGTGGTTTCCTTTCCCTGTCAACTGCGTATCCTATATTGTTCAAATTGTAGCCGATGTTGAATCCTGGCATGGCTTCTAAGGTTTTCAGAATAGTCTCGCTGTACAAGTTGAATAGATCCGGTGAAAAGACGCATCCTTGTCTTACGCCCAATTCTATCTTTGTATATCTGATGAATTCGTTTCCTGTCCGTATGCAGGCGGTTTGCTGCCAGTAGAGATTCTTACTCTTTCACAAATATGTCGAGGTTACTTCGTCCCATACGAGGGAAAAATTCACAAAAACCTGTCAAAGTTTTTATAATTTTTATACGGACAGAATTTTATGAATTTTTCCCTTAAGTTTTTATAACCTTCACCTTCATATAGACAGAATAAATCGGATTCAAAATCATGTGAAACTGATCAGTAGGCTTTCCTTTAAAGACATTCATAAATAAAATCATATGTCATAAACAAGAGAACACATGAAAACATGTTTCATTCGTTTTTTTTTTTTTTTTTCACCTGAGCTTTTTATGTCACCTTCGATAGGCAGGATGGCAAATGGTGGAAACCGCTCTCATAGGCGGAGACAGTGGTTGCATCATAGGTGCAGCTGAAGAGGTAGCAGCTGAGGCGGAATGATTAAAAGACAATCAAAGATTTAAAACAGTTTTTAAAAAATTCATATGCTGAAAATAAATATGATTTCAAAATTTTAAATATTATCATGGATTACTTGAGTCCCAGTATAAACAGTTATAAATAATTAGTGACCGATATTATCATTGTGATGTTTTTGCATTATACCAAGTATTAAGAATACCAGGGTCCGCGAATTTGAGGAGAGCGTTATCGATGATAATGTTCTAACTTTGAATACGAAGTTATCTTTTAACCATCACTCTGGGCCTTCTTTGCCATAGGACTGCTTGCGCCTTTCACTTGAACTTCTCTTTGTCGAGACACAAGCACATTTTTATTTTGAAAATTCAATTCAGAGAAAAAAATTTGGGAACTACTTGACTGAAATATCAAAAAGTGGAGGTGGTGTTGTTTTAAGGTCGGATTATAGGTCGTGAGATGATTGGTTTCGAAACGCTGTTATACATTGATTTTGTTCACGCAGCTTTTAGAAAAACAATTATGCTTGATAATGTCCCACCATATTTAATATTTAGTGCAGAAATTTTTTCTTTTAAACATTTTGAATATGACAGACAAGGAAAAGTTAATTAATTTTTTTATTTAGTTTTCCAGCATTCTTACAATTTTTTTTTTTTTTTTTGTTCGTTGGGAGTAAGAGAGAACAAGAATTGTCTGTATTCTCCATTGTCCCATGCGGTTTCGAACATTTCTTAAGTCATTTTCAAGGGTGTGTGCTATCGGGTGTTGTTGATTTCTCTTCATGTTTGACTGTTTAATGTGTGTTTTTGTGTTGTTTTGAATTCTAGAAGGAACTTTTTATATCCGAACATCGCGTATTGGGCGCAGCTGGAACACACACACACACACACACACACACACACACACACATAGATATACACGCACATATATAGATACACACACACACACACACACACACACACACATATATATATATACACGGAGGAAGTTTATTCTCATTCTGTTATCTATATATATGGTTATCTCGTTATTTTATTTTTAGTATTACTCAGTTATTGGTCTCGCTATTGCAAGAAGTACTAAACAAAAAGAACAAGACGAAACATCCCTAGACATGGATTGCAAAACTAAAACAACCTACCACCGTAGATTAGAAGTCAGTTGTCAATTCCCTGAAGACCACCCGAATCAACAGGCACCTGAAGATGAAAAGCGAAAAGTTGTAATATCAGCAATTCATAAAGTAAATAATTACATTAACATTCTAATATTTCACACTTTTGTTGAAAACTTCTGTCTCTTTCGTTTTTGTTTATCAGTCAGTTAAGTGCCATACGTGATACACACAAGGGCGATCATGTCTCTTTCGGTCCATGACTGACTATGCAAAAGATTTTCCTGCAGTAGGTTGCCATTCCTTTTTATGTTAAAGTGGTTACCAACCAAGGCTATAGAACCCAATATGTCTTGCTATTTAACCCATAGCTGAAGGGAGAAGAGATAGATTAATACCTTTTCCAAGCTATTTGCGCGTAAGTGAATGCAATAAATTCAACTTGAAATCGAACTCAGCTCTCCGATTTATCATTTCGAGACGATATCCATTGCATCACAACGTACATATTTCACTACAAAATATATTTTACTAAATATAAACGTCTACAATATATTTTAATAATTTTGTAAGCATTTTGAATACGAAAGTTTTGCTGATTGAATCAACGATCAAGAAGTGAGACTAAAGCTTGCCCATCCGCAGATGTTGAGCTCTTATTGTAATGTCAAAACGGTCCCCTTTACCTTTGATCCCAACAATACGCTTTCATTTGCAAAGTCCACATGTCACAATATCATAAAAATTGCCAATACCGACGTCGTATATACTTCTTTGGATGTCGGATGGTAAGTCCTGAACAATTAGCGTGGCTTACCAACTGCGACATTTGTGATAAGAGCAATGGCTATAATGAGACCGGACTTCCGGTCATACGAACTGTACAAAAACTGTCTTTTGATCTTTCGTTTTCAACGGTCACTATAGCAAGAGATAAAATGACTTTTCTAGCAAAGGAAAGCGTGGAAGTGCACGCAAACAGACACGTCTACAATATCAAACCCTAACATCTAAAAGGCACACACAAAGTAGAGACTTCTGTGATTTCACATCATTTTGGCTATCATTTTCTGCATTATTGTTGTTTTTGTCCTAGTGTTTTGTTCCAGTATTGTTCACCTAACTCTCACTGATTCATGTTCTAAGATTAGGGATTTTCGCTTCTTTTCGTCTTTCTTAAACCTATAGTGACATCATGTTGAAACACCGGTCCACTCATGATCATCTCAATGGGTAACCGCTTGAGAATGCCAGATGTTGCAAGATTGGATGTGCGGGTGGTGCATTTGATAATGGCTCCTAATTATTCATCAGACAGCTGAGTTCCTATCCCCGCTGGGTTCGTTATATTTACTTACGTGCAAGTACTCTTGGGAAAAACGTGAATCTATATCTTCTCTCCCCAGCTATGGGTTCATCTAAGATCTTTATCACTCAACCAGTATTATCTCAAAAGATATTCATTCTTACCATCTAAGAATATTTTCCGACTTCAAATAATCTACAAAGAGTTGATAAGCCGAATCAATCAAATCAAACCCACGGTCAGTCGACACACCCACATCTACGATCTAGTAAGCCTTCTTTTCTTTATGACTATCAAATCCGTCTTCTTCTTTAGATGAAATGGTTTGTCTGGATCATGTGGTGGGCATATAAAAAATTAAAAATTATCACTCTGAGAAAAAATGCATCAACAAAGATTGTGTAAAGTTTAACAAACAAGAAAAATTATTCAATCTAATAAAAATAAGTTAATAGTGTAGAGTATTTGTAGAAAGGTGAATTTGGTGCTTTCAAGGTGTTTATAGCAATGGATGCTCTATTTTTATGAAGGTTCTGCCTCGGCTTTTCTTTGTATTATGACTTCGGCAGGCTGAAGCCTTCAGACTTTCTGAATAAAAGTGGGTTTCTTTTTAAACGAATCTGTGGAGATCGATTACGTCCCGAAGAAAAAAAATAAGCATGTGGTAAATCAAATGACAACAGTTCTTGTCTGAATTTCTGGGATGAAGAGTTATCATAATTTACAGTATTTATATTCGAACTATTGTCATCATCTTTTTTGTTTTTATCAAATTGTTTTGCCCACATGGCCTAGTGAGTATAATAATTGGTTTGTGAATTTGGTGACATAGTGTTTGTGAGTTCAACCTCTGGGTCAGACAGTGTGTACTTGTACTCAATGGGACCAGGAGAGCAATAATTGAACAGTACTGAATAAAAATAAGAACTAGATAATATCCCTAATGGAATGAGAACAGTCTATCTGATTTCCCCCGCTGCAGATTAAATAATGGGTTCAGTTCGGAATTCCCTGTACATTAGCTAGATTTTTGCAGGTTATCTCAAAATGTGGCATCAAAGGAATATTAACATTGTGGTGAGTAGATAGGTAGTAGTTAATGCGTATTTAAATATACTTTTTCCTCTTTACTAATAAAGTGACAGAGAAACTTTCTCTCTTTCTATTTCTCTTAACATATGCATCCTTTTCTCTTTCTATTCCCCCATATTTCCGGTTACCTCGATATAATCTGGACATAGCTTATGTGGTTAACTGATGTCATGCGAACTCAACCAATGACGTAGGCGTCAAGTAAATATAAAAAGAACAGTGAACACGTGCATAACAGTTAGTCTACAGTTCGCCCACTGTGCGTGTGGCGTTTTGAGTGAACCGTCGGAGATTCAATCAACCAGCAGAAAAAAACAAAAACAAACAAGGAATGAATTCAAGAGTACAATTCACACACTCAACTACCCAGAACATAATATAACCTAGAGTGACCTGGTACTACATTCCACCTGACACACATGTAGGAACAAATACGCTATATTTACATGAATATACAAATATACGGAAGGAAATTAATCTGAACACAGCGATACATATATAATAAAGAACATTCACATGAATATCACAATGAATTATACAAAAAATATATCAAAGACACAAAATAGAGTGGCCTGGTACTACATTCCATCTGACACACATGTAGGAACAAATACGCTATATTTACATGAATATACAAATATACGGAAGAAAATTCATCTGAACACAGCGATACATATATAATAAAGAACATTCACATGAACATCACAATGAATTATACAAAAAATATATCAAAGACACAAAATAGAGTGACCTGGTACTACATTCCACCTAACACACATGTAGGAACAAATACGCTATATTTACATGAATATACAAATATACGGAAGAAAATTCATCTGAACACAGCGATACATATGTAATAAAGAACATTCACATGAATATCACAATGAATTATCCAAAAAATATATCAAAGACACAAAATACAAACAGGACAAATTGATAATCATTCACGTATAATAAAATATGTAACCTTATGGAGTCCAAAACAAAATAAAATGGTGGTATAGTTAATAAAACCTCGCCGTTACTCATATATTATTTCAATCTCGTCTATACTATACTGGGGAACCCCGATGTTTTAAAAAACACCCTTCAAAAAGAATCTACATGGATAAAAACCTTCAACAAATGATAAATCCCGACGCGCGAAATTAACGTTAAATTGTATCAACATGAAATACGAAAAGCATTCGATAAATACCGACGCGCCAAAAGAAGGCTGATGCGCTAACAACCAATCTACTGATTCACAGGCAAGAATTCTACATTCAAAAAAGGAACCTTGAATCACGCTTATACCACGTCTACACCATAACATAAAATTAGATTAATCAATCAAATTAAATTTAATAAAAATTTGTCAATAAATATGAAAAGAACATATATATATATATATATATATATATATATATATATATATATATATATATATAATGAATTATTTTGAACATTATTTTTACCGATACTCGTATTTAAGTAGATATTCTGTTTTTAATTAAACAGTATTTTATATTTATATCTACCGGCCTGATTATTTATAAATATAAAATACTGTTTAATTAAAAACAGAATATCTACTTAAATACGAGTATCGGTAAAAATAATGTTCAAAATAATTCATTACAAATTGTCGGTTGCTTATAACCAAGTTTCGTTAAAATTCGTTAATTTCCGTAACATGTTTATATATATATATATATATATATATATATATATATAAAAGAAATAAAAAATAATATGTTATTGTCAAATGAGCATTTTAATTATTGTTATTATTGTTGTTGATAAGTAACAGAGGAGAATCACTTATGCGACACCATTAGTCAAAAATAAATAAAACAAAATAACCATTACGACTAGGTTATATCCGTACGTACACTATTAAATGCTAAAGTTGCTTTTTTGTTTTGTTAGTTGAGGACACTCGTGGAGTGGTTTCCTCGAAAAGATTTATCGGAGCATAAGAGAGAAAAAAATATAAGTAAAAATAAAATTAGTGCGCCAATAAGTTCAAATTTGCTATGGGACTTGAAAATCTGTTGAAATATTATTTACTATTAAGTTTTAACTTAGTATAAGTTGTGATATCCCTATAATAGGAGAGAACTATGAAAAAAAGCTTTATTCTCTCATTTGTATTTCCCCCGTTATAGACATTGTTATATATGTGATATAATAGCACTTTAGTCTAAAAAGGAAAGGAATGAAATAACAAACATGGATTGTTCTCAGAGAGACTTTGGTACCACTAAAACATACACAAAACTAAATATAAATAAATACACGGACCCACACAAAGAAACATATCTCACATAAAAGCATAACGGAAGGGTCTTATATATAATATAGACATCATTTTGTGTTTCTGAAGAAGCCATATTTAGGAATCCTAATTCAAACGGGTCGGATTCATCTGTCCCAGGCGAGGTCATATTCCACGAATGGGAAACAACGAGTCTTGGCGTTTCCCAAATTGAGAACTGTGAACAGGTGTTTGTTCATATATGTAGGGATGATATGTCCCCAAAAGATAACTGCACCACGGGCTTGTAAACTGCAACAGTTGCTAGAGAGGGCAGATTTAACATCAGCCTGAAAACAACCTTTAGATTTGGCTGCCAAAAAACCGACTGAATGACTGGCCACTCTCGTGACTGTCTGAAGGTACAACAGTAAACGGCAATCACGTGACCCATGTGACTTATCTTCACCAAAGGAACATAATCATCTAAAAATGTCTAAAAATCGGACAGAAAATTTAGTCTTATCACAACAGATCTTACGTAGGTACGTACCTCTACTCATTTTCGATAAGTAACTTTTAAATTGAATTTTTAAAAATAAAAAAGTTTTTTGAAACATTTATTTTAATTTTAATTGAAAGCTAAATGGTTGAATTTACTACTTCCGGTAAGCAAAATACTCTGGTGTATTTCAAACAGAAATTATATTGCTTGGAACTTAAAGTTTTGAGGATTTTTTTGTAAATGTTTCAATTATTCAGCCATTTTTGATTGATCGATCGACACATTTGTAAACAAAAATTAATTCTCGGTTTTAAAAATCTTGCAAAAATAAAATATATATTTGTGATACATTATTTTTGGAAAATTAGCAAATTTAATGTTAAATTAATCTGATTTACACAAGTATTACTTATTTATAACATGAAATTTGCATAAAACTATTACTTAAACACAGAGCTGAACTTTCTAACCTTTCCACCGTATTATTTCAAATGTGTTGACAGGTTGACGTGCAAGATAAGTGTATGGCGATTACAAGTGACATAATTGTACAATTTTTTTCCTGTAAAGGGGAAGAAACCCTGTAGCACATGACCTTTTTAATGTACACGTGAAAATTACTATACACAAAAAGTTCAAATAAACAAAAACATTTTTTAATTATTTTAAAAATACGAAGGCAGGACGATTTGTATTAGGTCTTTCAATTTTTGATTTGTAAATATAATCTTCACTGAATTAGTTTATAGATTAACCACAACAAATATTTGAAGTATTTCAAAAATATTTTTAAAACTTTATAAATTATTATAATTGAAAGAAATGAAAACAATTCTTTTAAAATTTCATTATTGCACGAATTTTTTTCTTCACACCATAATGTCCTTAATATATGTTATTTATTAAAGCAATTAAAAGCTTATCAGATTAAATAATGTCATAGTTGTATCGCATTTTCTTTTATCGTACTATTGGGAGCAGATTTTCGGAAAGAAAAACAAAATGTCTGCAAAAAATAATAGATGATTTACATTTCCCAACGATTTCTGCTTTTAACTAATAAAACCAATTTTCGCAACAAAATTTAATTTCTTAAAATTTCATGAATTTACGTGGACTAGTAACAGATGTAAAAAATATATTATTCCAAGATTTTTCAAAAATAATTTAATTCATTTGAGAATAAGTCCTGAAAATTTCATTAAAAAAGTTATTTGACTTTTGCAAGAATTTCCAAATTAATGTGTTTGTCATCGGAAAAAAGTGAGTTATGTAATATTCCGTTTTCCATTGTAAACACTCGTAACGATTTGATTGCCCGCTAACTAAAATCAAAACAAGATTTTTACCAAAATTTCGAACGTCTTAGAAGGGATTAAAATTTATTTTTAAATAAATAATACTTTGATCTTTACTTTTAATAATAAATAATATAAACATTTTGATGGAAAAATATCGTTTTTATTAAGTTTTGAGCCTTACTGAATTCAAACTATGTTGTTTTTTCAGTGATTTAGTGAAGGCACTTAATAGGAAACTTATTTTAAGGTAGGTACACAAAAGATACTTAATTCGTCCTTTCGAATAAACTTACTGCACTTACTTATGGGATTAACGCTTCTCTTCATATTTTTTTTTCCTCAAGCAGATTTTATATTGACGTTTAACGATCGGGAGCTGGTTATAACCATTTTCCAAGGGGCATCTTAGTTTTATCACAAACCCAATTTTATCCGGGCATTTTTGGATTTTTTGTCACTGATTCAAGATTCAAGAGCGTTCGCAATAAGAAAAAGAGATTCAGCTTTTTTAAATCCTCACATGTTTCGAATCTTTATACCTTTCTTTCTCCTTCTTTTCATTTTCACCTACTCTTACATACCCAGATAATTATGTCTTCTTATTATTATTATTTGCAAGAATTCATTTTCCAGAGACAAAAATTATAATTATTCTCAAACTAATCGAGTCACAACAGAAATGTGGTGGCTTAAAGGAATATGGCAGACTGAGGAAATCTTCAATTGAATTAATGATTAGAATATCGTCAGAAAAAAATAGAGCCCTTGGATTCCTCAAAACTGAATAAAACAAAGTTGATATTTTTAGTTATTTTAAAACACACTACTTTAATCTGCAGGGAAAATATACTCAGTGAGGAATGAGAATTTCCAATTCACATAAAATGTTTATTAACTTCAATTAGTGTATTGAGATGTACGCAAGCTGTTTATTCCAATACTCGCTTCAGAGCTTTGTACGTATTCGGAGATATATATATATATATATATATATATATATATATATATAGATAGATAGATAGATAGATAGATAGATAGATAGATAGATAGATGTGAAAAAACTGAGAAAGAAAGAAAGAAAGAAATGGAAAATCAAAAGTAGATAAATAGGCAGATAGATATTATGAGACTTATAAAAGAATAAAAGAACTGGGAAGTCAAAAATAAACTGATATGAAGAAACAAAGTAAGAAATACATGGATAATCAAACTAGATATGAAAAGATAGCAATAGATAGAGAGATAGATAATTGCTATTTGAGGACGCCCGTCTACCATGGCGGTTAACTAATCCCCACTGCAGACGCTTGCACAGGCACATTTGTACTTGTTCAACACCCACAGAGCCCACCTGTGCTTTATATTGCTACTTCGAACTAGCTCAATCACTGACGGCCCTCAATCCGTCTATTCAAATTCACTTGGTTCGACACGTGGTATGGTTTTTAAAAGGTACCTCCAGAGCGATAACATCAAGAAGTCACCTTCCTGAAAAATTGACCCGTGGGGAAATTCGAACCCGAATGGTCAAAAATTCTGAATGGTCAAAAAGTGAACGTTCGTTCTAAACATTCAGCCACGTGTGTATATATATATATATATATATATATATATATATATATATATATATTGATCACTATGGAGAAATGGTAGACTTTAAAAACAGTAGCTACTCACGCATTTATGCATCGTTCACTCAGTAATGAATATGAATACTATCGGTTACTGGCGCGTGTTCATATTTTGTATATAACACGCAAAAATCCACCTTCCTCCACTGCTTTTATGAAAGTTCTGCCTCGGCTTTTATTTGTATTATGACTTCGGCAGGCATAAGCCTCCTAAATTTTCTGAATATAAGTGGGTTTCTTCTGCAACGAATCTGTGGAGAGCCATGATCGATTACGTCCCGAATAAAAAATAAGCATCAAATGACATCAGTTCCTGTTTAAATATCTGTGATGAGGAGTTATCATTATTTACAATATTAATATCTCCCGGAATGAGAAATCGGAGAGCCGCGTTTGAATTCCAGTTGAATTCATTTCATTCCTTTATGCGCAAATATTTATGGGAAAAGTATTAATCCATCTCTTCTCCTTCCAGCTATGGATTGAATAGTAGAACAGATTGGTTTCTTTTGCTTTGGTTGGCTACCGGTTTGCCACAGAAAGAAATAGCAACTTACTGAGGGAAAATGATCTGCCCAGTCATTCATGTCTCTTTCGAGATATGATCGCCCAAGTGTGTATCGCGTATGGCACTAAATGGACTGATATTCAAACATTTGTCCTCATCTTCTGGGCAATATGGGATAGATAGATAGATAGATAGATAGATAGATAGATAGATAGATAGATATGAACAGCTTCATCCTAAATGAATCTTTTAAACACACACTTTCCTGATTTTTCGACTTGAACTCTTCATCGACCCCTACATTTGGATAAAACTTCTAAAAGTGTTTATTTAATGAAAGGATGAGATGAAAAATATAATATCAAGAATCTTAGTCTTGACATTTGGTTTAGTCGAGCTGTAAAGATTTCGTAATTAGTACATTTTCCATTTTCGCTTTAGATAGATAGATGGGCGCTGACCTACATAAACAGTACAATAGAGAGAGAGAGAGTGTGTGTGTGTGTGAGTGAGTGAGAGAGAGAGAGACTTGAATCGCTTAATTTTTCCAGTTTCACACCCGCATAAAAACTGATACATTCTAATTTTGAGAGGAAGATTTTGATTGGTGTGAATAACAGAGTGAACGAATTTACATCCGTGAAGGATCTTGCAGCACTCAATTGAGAGAATTAACTAGTGGCGGTGGTTGGAGTTTGCGTGCTCCTTGTAGAAATGAGGTCTTTGAAGAAAGAAGGTGGGTACGGAGTGTTGGCTCATCTAACAGGAGTGTGAATGTGGTGGGTCGGATAGTACAAAGAGCAAGGATAAAAAATAACAGAGATAAAACATGACTGGCATTTTGCGAGAATGACGTAATTAAGTAAGATTTATATCATAGTTGTATGTAGGAACGCGGGAAATTATTTAGCGGTCAACAACAAATAGATGGGCACGTCGAAAGAATACATATTCTTCAATATGTAAGTTCAAATATTTTAAATGCAAACCCACTTTTATTAAAAACTTTCTAATCGGACACGGATTATTTCAACAATGTGCACGTGTGTGTGTGTGTGTGTGTGTGTGTGTGTGTGTGTGTGTGTGTGTGTGTGTGTGTGTGCGCGCGCAATAACGCGCAGAGGTTTGATGTCCGGAGACAACAAGAATCAACTAGGGGTGGACATATAGGACCTAGTACTGAGAAATATGAGAAAGGAAGACATTTTAAATAAGTAAAAACAAAGGAAACATGAAACAACAACTTTATTCAAATAAAAATTAACTATATTTTTATTTCACTCTTTGATGGAATGCACTCTCGATATGGATGCCCAGGGCCATCATACCCTCTGGCCAAACTTCTAGTGTGTGTGTGTGTGTGTGTGTGTGTGTGTGTGTGTGTGTGTGTGTGTGTGTGTGTGTGTTAGAATATAGAATCCGAACAAAATTAGTGAAACAAGACAAAGTGTAAAGTTGAAACCGTTTTCTGTTTTCTCTTATATGTATATATATATATATTATGTGCATATCCAATTGAATAAGAACGAAGAAAATAATTCCAACGTTCAAAACATTAATTTAAAACAGTGCTCAGTATAAAAATAGAGCAATTAATATTTATTATTACGTAAGAACATGTGAAAAACTACAAGCTGCTACAAAATTGTACATTTTATTTCGACATTGAAAGAACAATGTCTTATCAGGCAGTTAAACATAATGATAATTACCATTACCTTGCCTTGGATTCGAACTCGGCTCGATGATGTCTCATTTACGAGTCACTAAATGTTTACAATACCTGAACATCTCAATGTACAATAATATTATTCAAAAATATAATGAAAAATTAAATTCTCACCAACTCACTCCATTTGTCTTGTCAATTGAATGCATTGTAATAAAACTTGTCCAGATGAATCCTGACCACCAAAATATAAGACGATGTGGCACAGTGGTGTAATAAATAAATAACTGTTGTATTTAGCGTAAAACAGACTGTCGCCACCGAGTCTTGACTTCAATGTCCACGTACCTACGCACTGTCCCTCGACTTGGTGTAATGGTTAGCCAGCTTATCTCTCTAGAATCATTAAAATTAAATAGTGAGTTCGACCTTCACTGGATATATCGTATTTTCGGCTTTGTGCCGCATCTAAAATATGCGCTTAGAAAGTGGTAATCATCCTCAATATATAGCATACATTAAGACTAAATTTTATTATACATATATAAATACATTCATTAAAACTATATTTTATCTCACACACACACACACACACACACACACACACACATATATATATATATATATATATATATATATATATATATATATGTATATATATACGGTGTCCTAGAAATATATAATCACTTCTTGACTTCCTATATCTTCGTGAATTTTTCTCTTTCATCAGATTTATTTGTAAATCAATAAACACTATTGTTATTTATAGAGTTAATACATTGTGGGAGACGCCATTTGTATATATATATATATATATATATATATATATATATATATATAATAACCGTTTATTAATTACCATCAATATATATATATATATATATATATATATATATTGTCATCCACAGACAGATCTGTTTCGCTGTATCACAGCTAATCAGTACGGTTAGACTCCGATTGCTTTTTAACCCAGGATTGAAACCCGACCGAATTGGCGTCAGATTGACGGTAATTATTAAACAGCTATTGGTCAAATTCAAATTAAACCAGTAAACAGTTGTAATGATAAGTGCTCAATAGACATTAAAGCAGAACTAAAATAAAAATTTAATATGCAGATCTTTTAAGTATTAAAATTAGAAAGATCTGCTGATTATACTAGTATGGTTTCAACCTCTCGGTATCGTCAGTTAATCTATATAACATAGATTAACTGATTTCCTAACTCTTTATTTTGAAAGCACAACAGAAATTTTAAAATGCTCGGCAGGAAATTTAAAATAAGAGGAGGAGTTATTCGTGTAATTTAGGTAGATGACCTAGCGTGGTATGAGCTTAATTTAATCATTTTAATTTCTCTTTCAAACATATCCAGGGCGTTAATACGGTAATTTCGAATGTGGCCTGGAATTAAGTGGCAGAAGTCGCAAACCATGCAACCGCGGAAATAGCGGGATTCTTGAAAATGCCAGTTGAACAAGAGAAACAAGGTGTCTCTGTGCGGAACCCACATTAGTGCGCGTCAAGTTCACATTGTCAGTAATGTGAACGAGATAACTCACTTCCTCCGGCAGAGAATCAGGGTTAGTGCCACCATCTATAATCAGTTGCTGAACTTCAGTGGTCAAGATATTGATCGATTAAAGTGACCGGACGTGCTACAGCAGTACTCTTCTCCCTCCCACATGACATAGAAGTTGCTCTCCAATAATTTTCACGATGATATCACTCACAACATGTGGCTTTGTGGTTTGTCAGGAGTGCTGGGTGGGGGGGGCTTGCTTCAAATCTCAATAGCTTTACTCTGTGATGACTTCGCCGCACGATGTGACAGTAGCTATCATTTGGGAAGGTCGGTTCAACTTACACGTGGGAGGCACACTCACTGGTTTCTCTCAGTACCGTTTACGACTAATGCTAGTGCGTGAATGAAAAGGTCAGTAATAAAAAAACACATACATACTAAAAGGAATGAAAGTATATTTAATTCTATTGTCTGAATAATTAAAAAATTAGTTCGCTCCACCTCTCGAAATGTGGACATGAAATTCTTAGTAGATTTCACTAACATGCATACCACTCATTTCCTTGAGATAAAACTCGTGTCTGCTCTATGGCAGTTTATACGGACAGGTTCCGACTTAACAGTTCAAAGAGAAAGAAGAAAAGACGAGAGTGAGGTTTGGGTTTTGGTCTAAACTTCTTTTATAGTGAACGCGTGTAGTTTGTAATTCCTAATGTTGTTTCGATTTTGTCGTTATCTAATTTCAGGTCCCTTTCTTTTCTGTGTTGTATCTACTAATAGCTTTGTGGGGAGGAAAAAGAATGAAACAACTCATTTTTGTGTGTCCGTCATTAAATGAGTTGCTTTTGTATTTTTTATATCTAAATTTTTGTTCGTTTATTCTGTGTTCACTACATTTTCCTGAACTGAATTTACTGGGGCACTGCAAAGATAGACACCATGCAGAAGCCTCACAACACCAAGGACACGTTTAATGTTATATCCGTGGACGCGATGACCAACACAAATGTGAAATATTTGATTTAGGTCTCCAGTCACTTCGAAAACCACATCGAAGCCTTCCTCTAGGTTGGGTGCGATTTCAGGAAATTGAATAGCACTGTTTTTTTCTAAGTTGAACATGTGTAAGATTTTTTATTGTAATATTATATATTGATTTTTTTTTTTTTGTGAAGCAATACTCATACAACAAAAAACATACCATCGATAAATGAAAACCATTATAACATAAAATCTCGCATCTTCACACACCTTACTTACGTAACAACAATCTTTGTCCACGTCATAACTCACACTAACTCTACAATGCTTACGGCTGTAGGGAAGATGGTTAATGTTTCTTTGATTCGGCCTTGTGTCAGACATAACCGGACTCCCTACAGCTTACAAGTTTTATGCAGAATTATAATCGGAAGGTTGGTTGTCTGCAGGCTGGAATGTGTGGAATAATGTAAGAATAAAAATATACATTTTTCATTTTAAAATAGAATTTTATTAAAAGAAGTGAATAACAAGAATTCGTAGAGATTAATGTTCATTTAGAAAGTTAAGGGTATCAAGAGTTGTAGAAAATGTTCATAGTAGTAATTGCTGAAAAAGTGTATGCGTACGTACGTATGTATATATTCAGTAGGAATGTCTTTGGATGGAGAAGAAGAAATAGAATAAATCAGCACACGAGAAGGAAAGAGAAAGAGAACAAGGCGTGGCCTGACCTTATCTTCGGGTCGATTTGAAGTTGAAGTTATATTTTAGTTGTTTCGTCTCGCGGCTCCCATCTGACTGACTGATTGACGCTGACCGGGGACTTTTATAGTATTCAGATTTTTTTGCACTTGATTATGAAGTCACTTTTGGTCTTGCAAGTCGCTCCCATTGGTCAACAAATCAGTTTAACACCTACTTGTGAAATCTGGTTTCGATTTTTTCTTTAAGCACATGGTCAATCCTTTTTCTATTTGGGAAAAACCACGATTTCACACGTCATTGTGAATTTTTGTAAAAGTGAAGAAGAAGTTTGATTCTAATTCTTAATTTCTTATCCCACTACAAGCTCACCATTTATCGCTACCTATGCAGACGCTAACTTAATTAGGCCGAAAGCTTTACGCATGTCTTATACTTTCTTCCAAAATAAAATTCAACCAACTTCTGACGGAATGTCCACTTTGCCTGAGAAAGATTTGCAAAAGTTGATCGATAAATTTAATCGATACAAAATGACTGTTGCCTTCCATAATATTTGACACACACACACACACACACACACACACACACACACACACACATATATATATATATATATATATATATATATATATATAATTTGAAAATGAATTATTTCCGCACCCTAGATTTCAACTTTTCGGTATTTTCAGATAATTTAGTTATTATAAATCGACTGAAGATACTGAAATGTTGAAACCTAGCTTGTGGAATTAACTCATTTCCAAATGAAAAATATTCAAAAGTTCTACAACATAAATGAACACTTTTAAATACAACTGAGTACATGTCTAACGTAATTATGACCTAAAATTATATATATATATATATATATATATATATATATATATATAATTAGAGAGAGAGAGAGAGGAGAGGAGTGGTTCAAAGGTAGGTGGAATACGTTTGTGTATCGGTTATATTATTAGAATGGTGCTCATTGTTTCCAACAAGATGCAGCCCCTGCACATTATTCAAGAGCAGTCCGTGAGTAGCTTGATGGAACATTTCTTGTGAAATGGATTGTCCGAAGGTCCAAATTGATTGGCTAGCACGTTTACCTGTCTTGACTCTAATACATTTCATCTTTTTGGGAGTACCAAAGGATAAAGTTCATAGTCGAAAACCAAGAAATGTTAGTGACTGGAAAAAGGAGATGCAGTTCAAAAAATCAGTACATAAATAGACTTATGCAAAAATGTTTGTCGAAACATGATGGGTAGACTTCAAAGCTGTGTAAACTGTGATAGACAACAGTTTGAGCCCTGCGTTGATAAAATTTAAGCGCTTTTGTATTATTGTGCATAATAAAATTTACTTGTCAAAGTAATAATTGAATTAGTAAACATAATTTTATATGTAACCTCAAAATAAATGTTATCATTTAACTTCCACCTACTTTTCCACATACTGTTAATATAAGAAACAATGAATGTCTATTATGTTTAATCATGAGCCGTTCTAAACGTCATATTTTGGCTTTAACTTCAGTTGAAAATAAAGACAAAAATTCTCCAACATTTGGATAATTTTTTATTAATTTGCTTCTAAGCTTTCGGCTCACATGAGCCATCTTCAGAGAGGTTATTTAGACGGTAATACAATGATATTATAAATACTCCTCTCATAAAAGCAGCTACACGTCTAGAAAATAACAAAAATATTGTTATCCGTCGTGCCGATAAAACCAACACATTTGTTATTTTAAACAGACAGGAATATCACTCCAAATTACAAACCATTCTGGACGATCACAATAAATTTAAAAAATTAACTAGTAATACCACCACCCAATTTAAAAAAAAAACATATTAATAAACTCATTACTGCAAACAATGCTGAAATAGGATCCTATAAACTTCAAAAGATTATAGGTGATTATCAGCCCGGCTACCTTTATGGAAATGTAAAAATCCATAAAAATGACCATCCCCTCCGACCTATAATTTCTCAAATACCCACACCAATATATAACCTTTCCAAAACACTTAACAAACTAATTACTCCCTATCTTCCTGGTAAATATAGTATTAATTCCACGGACGAATTTTTACAGATTCTCATAAGAATCAAATAATTGCATCTTTGGATGTCCAAAACTTATTCACTAATGTTCCCGTTCATGAAACGATTGACATCATTATCCGTGATGTATACAATCATGCTACTCTCCCATCAATCAATATTAAATCCACTATATTTAAAAAAAACTATTATTAGCATGCACCACACAAGTACCCTTTCACGATCCCTTAGGCAATATTTATACGCAAATAGATGGTATTGCGATGGGATCTTCTTTAGGTCCTCTCTTTTCTAATCATTATATGGCAAATTTAGAAAATAAAATAATTAATGACAACAATAAACATTCTATATATGTAAGATACATAGATGACATCTTTGTTTTAGCTAAGAATATCGGTCAAATTCTTCTTCTTCTATGTGCCCTGTCCCTTCAGGACGTAGGCGATCATGGATCTCCACGTCTCCCTATCCCTTGTGGCTCTTAGTATGTTTGCTCCTGTTGCTCCTGGCAACCCCCGTTCCGTCATCCACCTGATCAGACTCTGCAGATATGTTATCCGCTGCCTTCCTCTGTCTCTCCTTCCTTCTATCTGACCAGTCAGTATCAGGTTCTCCAGGCTCTCCTTCCTCATTGCATGTCCCAGAAACTTCAGTTGTCTCTTCCTGATGCTCAGCATCAATTTCCTTTATGTTGCCATTCTTTCTAACACTTCGTCGTTGCTTGTCCACGATATCCGTAGTATCCTTCTGTAGAACCACTTTTCGGCCGCTTCCAGGTTTTTCCTCATTTTCGATGATATTGTCCAGCATTCACAGCCGTACTGAAGAACTGACATCACGTAGCAGTCTAGCACTCTTTTCTTCGTTTCTATTGAGATCTTCCTGTGTGTTAGTATTTTGCTCATCTTCTGGAACGCGTCCTTTGCCATGCCAATTCGCCTTCGGATCTCCGTGTCGCACTTTCCATCTTCTGTTAGAACACTTCCTAGGTACTTAAATTCTTGGACTTGTTTGATTCTGTTATCCCCCACCTGTATTTGGCATTTTGGGTTGTATCTTTTGCTGATGACCATGCACTACATATCTTAAAAACAAATTTGAAAGTCACTCCGTCCTCAAATTTACATTAGAACTTAATATTAATAACAAAATCCCATTCCTTGATGTATTCATTAATTCTAGCACACATAGATTTACTACTTCTCTATATAGGAAACCAACTAGCATAAATTCGTGTCTTCTTAATTATGATAGTGAATGCCCCTAACGATATAAGTTAGCTGTTATAAAAAACTTACTTCAACGCACACAAATGATATCTTCTTCCAAATCTATATTTTATAAATAATTACACAACATTAAGCAAACACTTGTCAATAATGGATTTCCTAACTCCGTTATTGATCAACAAATTAAAATGTATCTCAACAAAGTTAACAATAGCTCTAACAATATTGATAATATTAATGATAACGGTTCACATAAAAATAAACATAACACTATTAATTATACTATTGCAACCAAATTACAAACAAGATGAAAAAACTTTCAAAAACATAATACGTAGAAATGTTAAACCAGTGGATAGTAATAATCAAATTAAACTCATTATATATTATAAAAAATTCAAAATAATTGACCTATAAACTAAATTCTCTGCAAAAAAACCATTGTAGTGTACCAATTTACATACCCATTCAGAGATTGCATCTCTGATACTAATAAAAAACCCAGTACATATATTGGTTTTACTACAACCAGGCTCTCCCGTAGACTTACATGTCATCTTTCTGATCAGAGTACAATTAAACAACATCTCTCTGAAAAACATAAACATGTAGGTAATATCAGACAGATTTTGGTCAACAATACGCTGATCCTTACTCATACACATAGTAAGAGGAACCTTCAGATATTGGAGGCCATGTACATCAAATCTAAACAACCAACACTTAATAAAATCACCTTTAAATCCGAACATAACACGTTACATTGCATTTGAATACATGGTTTTGTTATCATTTCGCGCTATCACGCGGTGTGACGTTATAGAACCGCATTGCAAATTTGAGAACTGCGTTTGTTATTTTTGGTAACTAATGCCGTTGCCTAGCGGAGTTTTATGTCAACACAAAATAAAATCATCGGTGATGGTGGATGTTATTGTATTACCGTCTAAATAACCTCTCTGAAGATGGCTCATGTGAGCCGAAAACTTAGAAGCAAATTAATAAAATATCAAAATGTTGGAGAATTTTTGCCTTTATTTTCAACTGAAATTAAAGCCAAAATACGACGTTTAGAACGGCTCATGATTAAACATAACAGATATTCATTGTCTCTTATATTTAACAGTGTGTGTTTAGAAAATTATTTGCTGCCTCGATACACACACACTCTCTCTCTCTCTCTCTCTCTCTATATATATATATATATATATATATATATATATATATATATAAACAGTGTGCAACGGAAGAACTGTCGTCTAAAATTTAAACAACACTGACATCTCACTTTAACAGATAAATTTACCAAAATTATACGAATATATTTTGAAGTTCTAAAGAGTACATTTATTCCATTAAATCGCCATTGCCTCCAGACGATTTCAGAATTTCCTGCATCTCTTCTAGACAGTCTTCTTGTTTAAGTTGATGAATATTGCCATAATCCTTGCCTTCAGTTCATCTTTGGTATCAATAGAAGTTTTATTTGTATCTCACTCAACTGCGCCCCAACACATAATAATCAAAGGTTTGCAGTCAGGAGAGTTAGGTCACCATATGTAAGAGGTGATATGTTAGAAGATATATGACAGCCATTAGTAGATTCTTCTGCTTCTTTGGCATGGTGCAGTGTCCTCTTGCCAAACAGTCTCCGCCTTTTGACCCAGGCAGCACGACCTTCTCATGACACTTTATGTGTTGAGTCGGAGGATCTGTGAGAAGATGAAAGGCGGCATAACATCGCCATCACTAATCGTCACTTCAAAATGGTCGCAATTATAATTAGACTCATCCAACTTTTTCCGAATCCTTTGCACTGTCCTTAGATTGACACCCAAATTCTCTGAAGTGTAGAATGTACGTCTTCCTCTGGAATCTAGACGGACAATGCCTGTGTCCTTAAGAACAAATCCTAAAATATGCTGTCCATATTCTGGCAACGCAAGAAGTTTTGAGAGACGATGATTTTATTCAGTTGCTCGACCCTGTATTGCTTGACACCTGAAGAAATATCTCTAGATTAAGAGTCTCTGGTTTAATGTCTTTGTCACCGACGATGCTCGTGATCTTTCTGAATTCATGATTTATGTGAATAACACTGTTGAAATGCTGTTCTCACATCCAGACACGCATACCCGCCTATGGACGCTCGACCGCCCAAAGTTTACGAGGATTCGTACAGTCAGTCAGTTAGTCAAGTGCCATACGTGATACACGTTTGGGAGATCATGTTTCGAAAGAGACATGACTGACTGGGCAGAAGATTATCCCGCAGTAGGTGCCATTACTTTCTACGATTCGTACAGTACTAGACGCTAACTCGAATGGAACATGGATAAATTGAACCACATCAAGATTTCAGATGCAACTGAGTTTATTGTTGAGTTTGCAGATGTCTTAAAACCCGAGATAGGCAGTACTTGCTGGAAGGCATTATGGACTGATACAGTGAAGTGCATGAAGTTTTTCGGATTGCCAAGTTAGTGGGAAAAGCTTTTCAGAAAGAATTGAATGACACATGAGAGAATATCGGACAACTCTCGCCGGTGAAGATCGAGAAAAAATGCCAAAGTCGTTGGTAGCAGAAGAAACGAAAGTAGCAAAGTCCCCGTTCATCATTTTAGACACTAAGTCAGTAGTTCACCAGTAGAACACTAGACCCAAATTTGGAAGGGTATGTGGATCGGAACGAGAAATCGGAGAACCGACTTCGAATTCCAGTTGAATTCGTTGCATTCACTTACGAGCAAATACCATTGGGAAATCCGTTTCTATTCCCTCCAGCTTATTTTTACAGTGACGTTCACTCTGTACAATGCCCGGGGCCCTTCGAGGTAGAGGATTACAGAGTAAAACGCAGTTTATGTTGATAGGGGGCGAAGATAATGGTTAATCTGAGATTTGAAGAATTCAGTATTGTAGTGATCGGAGAAACATTCTCTTGGGAGTTTATTCCACAGAGCTGTGGTTCTAAGGAAGCAAATGTTCAAGTGTAACTTACTTCACAGCAATACAACGGGTCCTGGGCATGACGGTAAACTGCATCCAGCAGCAAGGCCTCTCATTGGGAGGTTGTGAGGAGCATGGAACCATCTCTTAATTGCTGTTGTTCCCAGGTCCATCCTGACCCGGAGTGGTAGCACCTGTTAGGGTCCCAGCTATGGGTAAATAGTTGACCCCCAAACTGGGGTCAATAGGCTTTAAAAGTATTCAATAAAACTATGGGTTGAATAGCTGAACAGATTAGGTTTTTAGCCTTGTTTGGCAACCAGTCTACCGCAGAATGTGATGGCAACCTACTGCGAGAAAATGTTCTGCTAATTTGGCCAAAGATTTTGTCCGTTGTGGTAAAGGTAGAGATTTTATTCTTCTACTTAGATTTAGAAACAGAAGTAAAGTGAAAGAAAAATATCATCGTTTTCAATTTAAAAAACGCTCTAGAATATTCTTAATCGACTATGTAAGGAAAGTCAACTACGGGTGACGATAAGTGATGTAATTTATTGCATATTGGCAATAAAATCCTTGCCAAAATGATAACTTGTGCTCTACACTTTTTTAAATATCTTCTTTTTTGAAATAAATACTCTTTTCACAAGCCATCATAAATTTTTAAAATAAAACAAAAGGCTTAACAAATAATAACAAAACACATATAATTTATGATGATAAAATAAAATAATAGCATTAAAAATAAAAAATATGTGAATAAAAAATTTAAGAACATGACCAAAATTTGTTCACTTTCGTTTCTTCTTTACCATAGTAGCAACGAGGATCGGGAATTCTACATAATATTTGTCTCTGTCTTTTCTCTCTCACTCCCCATTATATATATATATATATATATATATATATATATATATATATATATATATATATAATTGTACTTCATTAATAAATCATGATACAAAAGTAACATACCGTTTAAAATTTAAGGTAGCTTTTGGCCGACACTTCTTCAGAAAAAAATTGTCGGTAAATTAAAACTGAGCAGCTAGAAAAAATTTTTTTTATCAACGACTGAGTCTAAATAAGGGAAAGCGGAGGAAAACAATGTAAAACTGCTATAGCTTGGTGTAGTAATGGTAACTTGTTTATATATTAAGATGCACTAAGAAAATCTTGCCATAAAAAGCGATAGAAACCCATAGAAACATTTTATCATCAAATCCATTTTACAATTCACTACCAAACAGACAAACTAAAAAGGTAATACAAAGCGATACATTTCTGGTTCAATCCACCATTTAATTTAGAGGTAAAGACCAAAATAAAGACCCAAAAAGGACAAATATTTTTTAAAATGATAGATAGACACTTTCCAAAAGGCTCAGAACTAAACAAATTTTTCAATAGAAACACAGTCAAGCTAAGTTATAGTTGTACTTTTATATAGATAGTTTCATAAAAAAATAAAACCCCAGAAATTTAGATAGCATTGTACAAAACAAGACCACGAATAAAGAATGCAACTGCAGGGACAAAAATAAATGTCCACTTGAAGGACATTGCAATGCAAAAGAAGTTATTTACAAGGCAAAAGTACACGATTTAAATGGCCAAAAATGAAATATATTTGAGATCAACCAAAGACACATTTAAGACCAGGTGGTTCAAACACAAATTTACATTCAAAATAGAAAACTTCAAAAACTGTACAAAATTAGCTAGCCACGTGTGGAAATTGAAATCAAATATGGAAAAGACCCAAACATAACGTGGAGTATAGTAAAAACAGCCAAGCCTTACAATGGTGGAAAAATATGTAGAATGTACCAGAAAGAAAAGTTAGAAATTATGCTATTCCCAAACAAAAATAAACTATTGAATGAAAGAACAGAAATTATGACTAAGTGTAACCATACTAAAAAATACCTATTAGGTTCATAAAACTATGTATGAAAACGTCATAATTTCTTGTAATTTTAAAATTTGCGCGTTCAAATATAATTCCCTGCCACATGAGCGTTCAGAAATAACCACCGTTACGTGAGCGCTCTTAAAAAAACTGTACACGGTAAATTCAGTTATTGCAAATGGCCTGAAGACACCACTTATGTTAGAAACTTAGGTCGCGTAATAACTCGTTTACAAATGGAAAATATTCGAAAGTTCTACAATATAATTGTATTGAACACTTTTCAATACAAATGTGCACTGGTCTAATTTTATTATGACCAAAAACTAAGTAATTAGACTATATATATATATATATATATATATATATATATATATATATATATATATATATATTAAATTAGTTATTTCGGTAGCCTGGGTTTCAACCTTTCGGTATCTTCAGGTGATTTATAATAACTATTATAACTTATTATAAGTTATTATAAGTTAATATAAATCGCCTAGGTTGCGGATATAAATCATTTCCAAATGAAAAATATTCAAAAGTTTTACAATATAAATGTATTGAACACTTTTTAATACAACTGAGTACTGGTCTAATTTAATTTTACCAAAAACTAACCAATATATATATATATATGTGTGTGTGTGTGTGTGTGTGTGTGTGTGTGTGTGTGCATGCGCGTGCAAATATAAGATATCGCAAAAAATTCTGGTGTCTATAAAATAGTGCTCGGTGTTATTGTAATATAACATAAATATTAAATATATACTATAGGAATAAATGTGTTTAAGGGAGATAAACAGACAGAAAGACAAATTGTCAGAAGAAAAGAGAGGGATATATCGTTTTGTTTTTTTGGGTTTTTTTTTTTTTTCATTTACGTGTGAGGTTTTTGTTTGGAGAAGCAAATTGCTGACATGGTCACGAGAGTTATAAATTCGGTCGAAAAAGCACGACATTCGGAGTCACGTGTTTCGATCTAACGGCAACAGAGAATCACAGACGGACACACAGACACACCAGTAAAACTTGTTCGCTCAAATGAAAGTACTTTGCTATTTTGAGGTACAGACGGACACACGGATAAAAGACACACACGCAAAGAAAAAGAAGGAGAACTCAAAGGGACAGCAGGTCGTTTGACTTTAGACAAAAGGCTCGCGTTCAAGTCGAAATACAATATCTATTATTACTATTTATTTAAACGGAACAAGATTGCAAGTGTGACACATCCACAGGAGATCCAATTTACTACAATAGAAATGGGTTATTGGTCATGACTCCATGACAAAGCTCCTAAGTAGTCATTAAATTTATCTTTGCATGACACAAGGATAAAAGATTGAAGCGCGGTGGCAGCTGTTTGCCAGACTCGCTTGCTAACGATTTCTTTTTGGCAGGAGTGAACAAATTTGTTCAAAGTTCAAAACCAGTTACGGAAAACTAAAGGTATTATTTGCGTTGTGGTACAGTGGATATCGACTCGGAACAACAAATCGGGAAGCCGAGTTCGAATTCTTTGCATTCACTTACGCACAAATACCCTTGGGAAATGTATTAAGACGTCTCTTCCCTCTAGTTATGGGTTAAATAATAGGACAGATTGGGTTCTATAGCCTTGGCTGGAAACCAGTACACCGCATAAACCAATGGCAACTTACTGCGGGATAATCTTTTTCCCAGTTAGTCATGTCTCTTTCGAGACATGATCGCCCAAAGCGTGGTGTATCACGTATGCCACTTAACTGACTGAAAGGTATTTGTGAGCCACAAGATGACAAATTATGATGCGAACATTTTTATTGTCACATCAGTCAGTTAAGTACCGTATGTGACACATGCTTGTTCGATCAAGTCTATTTCGATCCATTAGGCAGAAGATTTTTCCGCAGTTGGTTGGTATTTCTTTCTGCATTAGTCTGGTTGCTAACCAAGGCTAAGGAACCCGATCTGTCTAACTATTCAACTCATAGCTGGAGAGAGAAGAGACAGATTAATTCCTTTCACAAGGGTATTTGCGCGTAAGTGAATGCAACGGATTCAACTGAAATTCGAACTCGTTTCTCTGATTTCTTATTCCAAACCGATATCCAATACCACAACGCCCATCCCATATCCCATTGTCTAATAATACGTTTTATTTAAAAAAAATAATATTAATAAATAAACGTGTCGTAACCTGTAGGAACTCTTTAAAGCAAGCGAAAGTGCACACTTCGATATCCACAGCTCAAATGACAATAACAAAAAAAAAAAAAAAAAAAAAAAACAGACCTTAATTTCGTCCGGCTCCGTGCACTTTCTGAATACCGCCCCAAATATCAGTGTCATAAAACATTTTTCCTGACTACTCAGTAAAAAGCCCACGCGGTTTTCGCAGAAGACGTTTCTGAGCCACTGACTTCTTATAAAGCAAACGGTGATTTGACCCACGAAAGGAGATCCGACCTGGCTGGCATTAGCGACGGACACCGCGACAGTAGTGCTTAACCGAACACAGTATGCTGCAGTAAATCAAGAGCTATACCAGGACGCTTCCATGAACCACGATGCCTTCGATCAGCGATGAAACCAACAGCACAAGAGAGTAAGTATCGACTACTGCAATACTATAATTCGTGGAATATTTCTCTCACTAGTTTATCACTCAATTACATATGCGTGTTTATTTTCTCCACATGTCTTTATCGACAACTACTTTTGATTATACTCAATCAACTACGACTATATACAATACCCCAGAACGATTGATTCGGGTTTTTTTTTTTTGGTTTTTTGGGTTTTTTTAATCACATCACCTCAAGCAAGGCGGTAAGGCCACTGGTGTGCAGGGGGCTACGAAAGAGTGAATAGATTGGAAAAGAGAAAGCCGGAAAACACGTCCTAAACAGGGAACAAGGGATGAGCTTCTACACCTGTTCAATAGACGAGAGTGGAGTGTGAACCGGGCGATAGTTCAGTCTATCTACTCCAATTAAAAAAAAAAATAAACAAAAAAGAAAGTGAAAAGATTAGAAAAGAGAAAGCCGGAAACCAAATCCTAAACAGGGAACAAGGGATGAGCCTCTTCACCTGTTCAATAGACGGTGTGTGAACCGGGCGATAGTTCAGTTTATCTATTCCAATTCTCTACGATTTATCAACCTTTGCAGGTTATTTAAAGCCAGAAAATATTTTTAGATTGCAAGAATTTTTTATTTTATTTTAAAGATAATGATGATTTGGTGATACAAAAATCTTACTAATTAGCTTGGGGCGAAAAGGTTGATTGCTACATTTACCAAGGATATTTGCGCGTAGTGAATATAACGAACCTAATGTGATTGGAACTCGGGTCTCCGAATAACAATTCTGAATTATTACCCATTACACCACCCGCACATTAAAGATTGATATTTCCAAGCGATCACTCATCTACAGGTTGCGATCGATAAATAGTCGTCTAAATTACGCATAAATGAAAATAACACTGACATCTCATTTTAACAGATATATTTACCAAAATTACACAAAAATATCTTGAAATACTAAAGAGTAAAGATATTCAATAAAATCTCCATAGACTTCAACCACAGCCTCCAGACGACTTTGGAATCTCTCGCATTTCTTCTGGACGGTATTCTTATTTAAGCTGGTGAATTCTGCCATAATCCTTGCCTTCAGTTCATCTTTGGTGTTACAAGGAGTTTTGTTGGTCTCTTGCTCAACTGCGCCCCTCACATACTAATCAAGGGGGTTGCAGTCTAGGGAGTTAGATGGCCAGATGTAAGGGGTGATATGGTGGCAGAAATTATCTGGAAGCCATGACTGGGTTCTTCTGCTCGTGTGGCATGGTGCAGAGTCCTGTTGCCAGACAGAGGATCTTCAAGTAGCCACCCTCTTGATTCAGGGCAGTACTAACTCCTCAAGGCACTTGATGTAGGCTTGCGTATTGAGTCGGAGGCCTTGTGAGAAGATGAATGGAGACATAACATCGTCATCATTAGTGATTACACCAAACACCATGAGTTTGTTCAAAGCTTCGCAACGCGGTCTTTCTTTGCTTGGAATAAATATTGTCCCTTTCTCATCTTGTATGAGTTATGCCGAATGTCTTCATGCACTACCTGCCTGATAAGGTAACACAGACACTGTTTTGTCTCTGGCTATGTACCTGATCGACTTGGAGGGATATCACCAACAAATTTCGGAATCTTTTTCAGAACGATTAGAATGAGTTTTTTTAGTTGCCATACCTTCGTAACCATCATTAGACTTATCCAACTCTTTCCGAATCCTCTGCACTGTCCTCGGATTGACTCCCTAACACCCCGATATGATCGTATTAGAGCTTCCGGCGCGAATGCCAAGCAGTACAGCATGCTATTTCCAAATTTCTGGCGGAGTAAATTGCATCATGGTACTTTTTTTCTCAAAGACAGGGCTCAACTGACCCTACTATATTATGCAGTCCACTAAAACACATGCACGAAATTAAAAATATAAAATGACGACAATTTACCCATTACACCCTGCAGATACTAACCAGGCTCGAGGTTGCTTAACTTCGGTGATCGTACGAGAACCGATGTTTTAATGTAAAGTGAACGTAAGTCCATTATACCATCTGCATATCCAAGCTTACAGCACCTGGTATTTCCAAGCGGTCACCCATCTAGGTACTGACCACGCTAGACTTTGCTTAATTCTGGCAATCGTACGGGAACGAGCAAACGATCGAACCTTGCCAATCACGAGAAATAAAAAAAAACAGCAACTATTTTACTTATTTCCACCACGTCTCATCTTCATTTGTTGTTTTGTTATTTTTGCTTTTTGTTGTTGTTGTGTTGTTGTTGTTAACCGCCGTTCCTAATGCATTAAAAGCACTTATGTGTTACCGAATCCTTTGTGATCACAATTTTGACATGGAACACGCAGTTTTAATAAAGATGAATATAATCTACTCAATGAAGATGCATTAAAAGTGTCATGAGTTACGAATCTGCTACGATTAATATAAGACCGGATCTATTTCAGATTGTTCTTGGTAAACTATCACCTTCCGATTTACTACTACTACTACTACTACTACTACTACTACTACTACTACTAATAATAATAATAATAATAATCAAAGCCCACGCAAGCAGAATGTGCTTTCTTATTAACATGGCAATCCCTGAAGATTGTAATGTATCTTTGAAGATCTTCAAAAATCTTTCAAAATACAATGCTCTTAAAATAGAAATCTCAAAAATGTGACACCTGTGGACATTATCAATTCCAGTTGGAGCCCTCGAATTGATTGGACAAGACTAGGATAGATACATTGAAGGGATTCCTGGTAGCTCATGTGTTAAAGAAATACAAAAAGCTGTACTCAAAAGTACAGTTCACACATTACAAAGAACTTTGTCTATGTAAAATTTAACAAAAATAATCAGTGGAAAATGTCATGAATAGGCATCTGTTTCGGACCCGAAAGGGAACGTGTATATAACAAAAATCAAAGGAAATTTTCCTATTAAAAATTCTTGAATTTTTTTTTTGCAAGGACAATGGTTGATAGTAGCAACAAATGTTTTTTTATTTTAACAATACTCTCTAAGTGCAGTGATGTTTTTTCTTTCCGTTGAACGGCCGTTACGTCCAAGTTTGTTTGTTTTTTTCAACCAGCGTCTCTCTCTTTGAATTTTTCTTTTTCTCAATATGAAATTCTGTTTTAATATAAACAGGATTTTTTTCTTTAGATATTATCGAATTTTTTTTTTTTTAACTATTATAATTTTCTTAAAAACAAAACAAAACAAGAAAATAAATTAAATCCGATGAAAAACAATTTCTACGGTATTATTTTATAGAAAGTCTACGTATTTATTGATATATTTATTTTTATTTATTTATTGATTTAATTTACTTATTTAATTTATCTTATTCTGATAACCCTATTTTTGACCAACGACTTTATTGAAAAAATAAATGATAAAGTGGACGAACAAATTATTACATTTTTTTTCCCCCGTTGAACGGCCGTTACGTCCAAGTATGTTGTTTTTTTTTTGTTTTTGTTTTTTTTCAACCAGCGTCTCTCTATTTGAAATTTTCTTTTTCTCAATATGAAATTCTGTTTTAATATAAACAGGATTTTTTTCTTTAGATATTATCGAATTTTTTTTTTTTTTTTAACCAACGTCTTTCTCCTTGAGTTCCAATCGCGTATATGTCAGATGTTGCTTGGCAGCCCATTTAGGAGAAGGAAAACTCCGAACAACAACCCGCAACTCAAGGTGTTAATCGTGCCGAGGAGTGAATGGCTACTGCGTTATGAGGTCACAAACGATCCCCTACAGGCTTCGGGACCCTGTTTGTAAAAGACCGTTACCCAACGTGCCGGGCAACTTTGGGTGGACTTTTGGACCCGTGCGTCACTCGTGGGAAAAACCTGAAAAATACAAATAGAAATAAAAAGTCCAGTATGGCTCTTCCAGTGGATAAACAGGGAGCCCGTCCTTCAGGGGGGAACCTACCTGAGGTCGAAAAATCTGCCATAGGAACAAACTCCTACACAAAGAATGAATCTTCAGGTCCCCACAACCAGGATAATCCTAATGATGGTCCTGAAAATTCACCAGCTAGATCTACAACCGTATATTTAAAGAAAGAAAAAATAAAATGGTCTCGTGAGGAGTACAAAGTCGTTATGACTGCATTTCATGAAGCGTTACTCAAACCTCAAAAAAACATGACTCGCCAAACATATGACATTTGGCGTGAAAAAGTTGGTCAAGCAAATAGAAAGTATATTGACGAAAATAAATTAGCCAATGTACGTAGGTACATTATTCGTAATAACCGACTGACAGAGGCTGAAACTAATGAAATTAAAAGAATTGTAACAAGAAGAGACGAATCAACAAAATATGAAAAGGAACCGGAATCAGAAATAAAAAGTAATAACATCAAACAAGCCACAGGTCATAATGTAGAAACCGTGAAACACGCAAATCACTGCGAAGATAATGCTGTAAGTTTAAAAGTGCTGGAAAGGTGTGATCTGAGTCAGTTAAAAGACAAAAATAAAACGAGTTCAGAACACATCGAAGATAATTATTTGACGGAAAATAAGAACAATATACATGAAGCTAAGATAGAAATAAAAAACCACCTAAGTCAAATACAAAATATTACAATGGAGGAACGAGAACAGCTCCCAAAATTACAACCTTAAACTCTATAATGCAGCACTGAAATTAATACTGGATGAAGACACACATGCAAATATCAACGAAGTAATATATGCATCAGCATCAGCAGCAACAAAAAAATTGAATATCAAAATAAAAACAAGGCAGTCTCACAGACGTGAAGATCCACCTTGGAAAAGAAAAATAGAAAAAGAAATCGAACAACTTAGAAGTGAACTATCAATACTGGATGAACTGAGTAGAGGAATAAATGTAAGAACTAGGAAAAGCAGAAGAGCCGAAAGAAAATATAACATTAGGAATGAAAATGAAATCTTATCAAATAAAGAAAAAATAAAGCAAAATATCCAACTGAAGGCTCAAAGGATAAGACGCTATGAAAAAAGAGCAAGATTTTACAGAAAAAACAAGATTTTTCAGACTGATACAAAGAGATTTTACAGGGAAATAGGTAAAAAAAGAATTGAAGTGACAGTCCCCCCCAGAATGGAAGAAGTCACACAGTTCTGGGAAAAGATATGGGCTTGCCCTAAAGAACATAGCAAGGAAGTACATTGGATTGCGCAAGAGATAGAACGAATGAAAAATAAACCAGAACAGACATGGTCTGGAATTACAGAAGATGATGTTAAATTTGCACTAAAAAAAGCACACAATTGGAAATTCCCAGGTATAGATAAAATTCCTAACTTTTGGCTATATTATTTAAATGCAGCGCATAAAAAACTAGCCAAAGAACTTCAAGAAATGGTTGACGATCCCACTAAAATTCCTGCATGGATGACCAAAGGAATTACATTTCTTCTACCCAAGAATGGTGACACAAACAACCCGAAAAACTACAGACCAATTACATGTCTTCCGACAACATATAAACTATTAACATCTATTTTAACAAAACAGACATATTTATTCTTAGAAAGAAATGACATGATACCGCTTGAACAAAAATGGTGCAAACGTGGCTGTTATGGTTGTAAAAACCAATTGCTAATTAACAAAATGATCCTGGAAAACTGCTACAGTACAAAGAAAAATCTTAGTACTGCCTGGATAGATTATCGAAAGGCATTCGATAGTGTGCCACATTCCTGGATTTTAAAGACTTTAAATATATACAAGATATCGCCCGTCATCATCAATTTCATCAAACAGTGCATGTCTATATGGAAAACAACCCTTTACCTCAATCATATAAATGGAACCGATAAGTCTGATGAAATAAACATCAAAAGAGGTATATTTCAAGGTGATTCTTTATCTCCCTTACTATTCTGCATATCATTAATAGCACTAACCAGTCAACTTAATAAGACAGAATGTGGTTATAAAATAGGCCAAAAGAAAATAAACCATCTATTTTACATGGATGACTTAAAGTTATATGCTAAGAATGATAATGAGCTGGAAGGTCTTCTGCAAACTGTAAAATGCTTCAGCGAAGACATTGGAATGAAATTTAATTTGAATAAATGTGCTAAAGCTACAGTTTTACGTGGATCAATACAAGAAACATCCTCAATTAGCTTAGACCCTGCTGTAACAATAAAAGAATTGAAACCAGAAGAAGCTTATAAATACCTAGGTGTAAATGAGAGCGAAAACATTCACCATAAAAAAATGAAAGAAATAGTGCGTAAAGAGTACTATAGAAGGCTTCGAATGATATTAAAAACTGAATTAAATTCACAGAACAGAGTTATGGCCATTAATAGCCTTGCAATCCCAGTTGTTCAATATAGCTTCAACATCTTAAACTGGACTCTAAACGACATCAGGCGAATGGATGCTAAAACAAGAAAGCTTCTTTCTAAGCATAAGATGCATCATCCAAAGGCTGATGTAGACCGTCTATATATATCCCGTAAAGAAGGTGGAAGAGGTCTTATTCAGCTGGAATTGTCATACAAGACAACAACTATTGGCTTACTAACATACATAGAAACAACAAAGAATTGGATGATACAATTAGTAAGGCAACATGAAGAAAGAAAGAAAAAATATTCAATAATAAAAGAAGGCAGTAAATACAAACAAGATTTACAGTTAGTAGATTCTGTAGAAAAGCAAAACAGAAGCCAAGAACCAACTATTGCCGCAAAAAACATGAAAATGAAAGCCAAAGATAAAGCTCTTGAACAGATGAAACAGCGCTGGCAAGACAAACCTCTGCATGGCCAATATCCAGAACGTGCCAATAAATCCAATGTTGACAAAGTTAATACTCATCGATGGTTACGTGAATCTGGATTAAAGTCTGAAACTGAAGGCTTTATTCTTGCAGCACAAGACCAAAGTCTTTTCACTAGAAACTTTCAGGCAAATATTATGCATAATAATATGGATCCAAAATGCAGATTTTGTGATAAACACCAAGAAACAATAGACCACCTAATCTCAGGCTGTTCTGTGCTTGCCCCAAACGAATATAAAAATCGCCACGATAGAGTTGGGCAATATTTACATTGGGCAATGTGCAAACATTATGGAAAAGCTGTAAACAAACACTGGTATGAACATCACCCAGCACCGGTTACAGAAATAGAAGATGTAACCATTCTATGGGATTACACCATCTACACAGACAGAAAAATTGAAGCAAACAGGCCAGACATTATTGTTAAAAACCAGAAGGAGAAAACTTGTCTATTAATTGATATGGCTTGTCCAGCGGATTGTAACATAGCAATCAAGGAATTTGAAAAACTGTCAAAATATAAAGACCTGGAAATTGAAATAGAAAAAATGTGGAAATTGAAAACAAGAGTTGTGCCAGTGATAGTAGGTGCACTTGGAATGATAAAAAATGGAACAAAACAACACATTGAAAGAATCCCTGGAAACCCCAGCTTAAGAGATATACAAAAAATTGTCTTATTAAGTACAGCCCACACACTAAGGAAAACTTTATCTATGTAATGCTGGGGATGATAGGGAAGATAGAAAAACATGAAATGGAGCCATAACAACACGCCACTACCTGCCTTAGGTCTCCCCGCAGACTTGGTTGGTAGTGAGACCAAAGCAGAAATCGAAATATGATGAAAAATGACATAATAATAATAATATGGTGCATTAGGTATGATCTCATGGCTTCTGACCTAAATTGACTGAAAGTGCTAATACATGTTTTGTCTTACTGAATATCATCCCATTCAATACTACAAACTTGTCAGTTACCTTAACGACTGGAGTTGGAGGTTTTAACATGTACGCGTTTTGTTTTGTTGAAAATCGGATTTTTTTACGCTTACTAAAAGATCAGTAAAACAAATAATCAGCAGATAATGATAATAATGGATTATTATTATGTCATTTTTCATCATATTTCGATTTCTGCTTTGGTCTCACTACCAACCAAGTCTGCGGGGAGACCTAAGGCAGGTAGTGGCGTGTTGTTATGGCTCCATTTCATGTTTTTCTATCTTCTTATAAAATATCAAAAACTGCATATAGCTCGCGATGTGGCCAAGCCTGCACTATAATGAATCATCCATATTCATCTTGCGAATATATAAGCTGATTACAACACAGAGCCACAAGTTAGGATCGAATTCAAGATAGTAATTGGTCTTTGAGACTAATTTACTAACCATTGCTGCATTCTGAAGCGACTTTGGAGACACATCGTTGCTATCATATCAATTTCAGTTATTTTTTACAGAAGTTTGTTTAAGAAGATGTATTATTCTATTTTTCAAGCCACGCTACTGACTATGCATTAATATGTAAAATATTAATGTTTAAAAATAAGTCATCTAATAGAAAAGGATTTTTTGATAGGCCAATTGTAAAATTCAAACATTAACATCCAGTGGTTTAGAGATTTACAAGAAGGACATCGTAATAAATGTATTCAGCAAACATGTACCTAGTGTGGGAATAAATAAATAAAAAATAGGCGAGACGTCTAAAATGCAGCTCGTCCGATTGTCCAGATGATCAAGATTTTTCACAAATTTATTTTCTTCATTATCTGTGGATTGCAATGACATCTTTAAAAAGATGGCGGAATGATTTCACATCGATTTCTGCACAGTTTTGAATTCTGAGAATTCTGTCGCTTAGACTGGTTGACACACAATTCTAGAGAGTTCAGTCTGTCTCAACCATTAGCTGTTAGGGGAGGGAAAGGGTGGAAAAGAAGTGTATTCATTTTTGCTCAAAGGCATTAGTGCGAAAGGGAAGTCCTGAAATTTGAATCTCAGATCATTGATTAAACTTTTCCCATTAATAATAGCTGCGCTAAAACAAAGAAAAATATTAAGATAGATAGATAGATAGATAGATAGATAGATAGATAGATAGATAGATGAGATGAGATAGATAGATAGATAGATAGATAGATAGATAGGATGAGGATAGATAGATAGATAGATAGATAGATAGATAGATAGATAGATAGATGAGGCTATATAGATATAGATAGATAGATAGATAGATAGATAGATAGATGAGGCTGATATAGATAGATAGATAGATAGATAGATAGATAGATAGATAGATAGATAGATAGATGAGGCTGATATAGATAGATAGATAGATAGATAGATGAGGCTGATATAGATAGATAGATAGATAGATTCGAACTGAAATAAGAGCAAATCGAAACTAAAAGATAAACTGTGCTAGCTAGCTGGATATAATTTACCAACAATTGATAAACGCGAAGCTAAACTGCAATTTCCCCATTTTTCGCTTACCGTACATGTGGCCATATGACAACCAATACCGGTACGTGTTTTCAAAACTAACGTTATTTCATACCTAATGCCGCTAGTCTTTGTTCATATATTGTCATATTCTCTCCCTCGAGACGAGTCTGAAGTCATCGCTCTACAGTAGGTAACTCTTATCATTTTTCTCGCCTTGTTCTTTTTCACACCAGTAATATCTTGTGCCCAGTCAGTCATGTCTCTTTCGAGACATGATCGCCCAAAGCGTGTATCACGTATGGCACTTAACTGAATGAATATCTTATGTATATCTCTACACATCACATGTCAGTGCATTTCTTCAGTAGTCTTCTCGCTATTATTATTATTATTATTATTATTATTATTATTATTGTCCCTCTTCGCCATCTCCCTTCTTGGCTACCTTTGTCCTCCTACATCTCCTTTTTCTTCTCGTTATTATTATTATTATTACTACTGTTATTATTATTATTATTATTATTATTGTCCCTCTTCGCCATCTCCCTTCTTGGCTACCTTTGTCCTCCTACATCTCCTTTTTCTTCTCGTTATTATTATTATTATTACTGTTATTATTATTATTATTATTATTATTATTATTATTCACTGTCTTTTTGGCTTCCTTCGTCTTCTTCTACATTTCTTTTTTTTTTCTCGCTATTATTATTATTATTATTATTATTATTATTATTATTATTAGCCTTCTTTGCTGTCTTCTTCTTGGCTACCTTCGTCTTCTCTTTCTACATAACCTTTTTCTTCTCACTTTTATTATTATCATTATTTTATTTCCTTCTTAGCTGTCTTCTTCGCTACCTCCGTCTTCTCCTTTTATAGTTCCTCTTTCCTCTCACGATTCTTCTTCTTTTTCATACTATTACTATTATTATTATTATTATTATTATTATTATTGTTATTATTGCTCTTCTTCGCCGTTTACTTCTTGGCTACCTTCCATGTTACTTTAACAATTATTATTATTATTATTATTATTATTATTATTATTATTATTATTATTATCTTTCTTCTCCATTTTCTTTGTGTTCTTCAACTGCTCTTTTTTCTCCTCACCTTTGTCGGTTCCCCTGTATTCTCTTTTTTCTTGATTAATTTCCTTTCGTATCACTACTCATCCTCCTTCTCCTCCTTATTATTATTCAGCGGCTTCTTCTTCCCAACCCTCCTCTTCTCGTGCCACCTTTCTTTTTCTTTTTCCGTTATTGTTATTATTGACAACATCATTCACTTAAAATCGAAAATGAAAAAAACCTAAGTCAAGAAAGTAAAATCAAATTAATAACAATGTTGATCGAAGTAAACTAGCCGAATTTTGAAAATGATTTTCCAATTTTTGGACCCAGGGTCGATGAAGTGCCATTTTCTATTTCAAAGCCTCTTACAACTTCAAAGATGTTACTGCTAGACATGCGCAGTTTCTTTATGCGATATTCTCAAAATGGCTTCCGATGCTAAGAATTAAATTCCTTTTTGGAATAACTAAACAATTATAAAAAGCATAGCCTCAAATTTACCGAAACCTGTATAAAGAATGATAACATTTGCTGAAATGCATCAGAGTTTACAGTGGTCTCTAATTAAGAGAATGGAATTTTATTAGTAATAACATCATATATAGTCACTAAATTTAGCGTCTTTTGCCTCGCTAGTAAGACACTAAGTGAGAACGCCGTTGAATATATTTACTTAGCTTGGAACAAGGCAACATTAAGGGGTTGCTCAGTGCGCAGTTATGAGCATTTTGTTGAGATCGATCCACAGTGACAACTTCACGATTGAACTTTTTCCGTTAATACCTCGTCACCAAAATATTTTTGAACCTATGTAAATTACATGCTGTGAATATAGCAACAAATAGAGAATGTCTCTGCCTTTTTTTTTTTTTTTTTTTTTTTTTTTTTTCATAAACAACATGTACTCCAGAGTGGATAAAACAACGCTCAAAAAGTAAAATTAAAGAATATGTTACAAAATGCCTTATTTTGCAATGTACTCAAGAATTCTACTAATTCTATTAGTTTAGTTACAGTGAAAGGTCTTTTTTTTTCTATCAGATTATTGCAAAATTTCGAACTCAATTTTCATTATTCATATAAAACGACCGCAACTTGAAATTGGTGTTTGTTTTACTGCTGATTTCTGTTATATTTTAGATTAAAATCTTTCATCATTTAGCTTCAAATCAAACTGTATTGAAAGGTTTCATCCACAAACAAATGCCTTAAAGATGAAGGATGAAAAGTTGAATTTTGTCATATGAATTTCAGAAGAATGTATGTGTCGAAACTGCGACAAAAACAGTCAGAAGGTTAACTAGGGTCATGCTCTTGTTCTTCGGGCAGTCAAAAAATATCGGTTTGTTAGATGTTGTCAGGGTGATTTTAACCTGAACGATCAACCACGTTCCTGGCGACCTTACAACATCGATAAAGACGCTCTGCTCGCCATCGTGAAGAATAAAACGAATATTTCGACAGAAGAGATTGGTAAGGGTTTGAAAATTGATATCTCAACTATTATTTGATATTTGAAGAAGCTTCAGTTCGTTTCCAAAGCTCGACACCTGGGTGTCATATTCTTTGACGGAATAGAGCAAGCTCTATCGTGTTTCTGCAGTGATTTATTTGCTGATACGCCACGAATAGGAGCCATTCTCGGACAACCATTGTCACAGGTGATGGAAAATGGATCGTTTATGGTAATGTTTGACGCAAAAGGAACTGTGAATGTGCAGTACCCGTGGCTAAAAGCGGCTTGTATCTAATGAATGTGTTGCTGTCCGTTTGTTGGGATTGCAGAGAAATAATTCACTTTGATCTTCTTCTAGCCGGCGAAACAATCATTGCGAAGAAGTATTGCGACCGACTCACCAATCTGAATGCGGCTATTCAAGAAAACCGCCCAATGTTGACAAATAGAAAAGGTGTCATTTTTTACCACGTTAACGCAAGTCCGTGTGTCGCAAAAACAGATCTTGCAGAACTGTTCAACTGGGAAACCTTCTAGCACCCAGAGTCTTCTCCTGAGTTGACCTCTTCGGATTTTCATCTATTCCGATCTTCACAGAATAATTTAAATTGAAAAAAAAAAAAAAAAAAAATGACTCTGTGCAGTCAGTCAAAAACTACACCAAAATCTTCTCACAGAAGACATATTTCTTTAAAAATGGCATCAACAAGCTTGTAGAACGACGAGAGACAGTTTTTTAAACAATGGAGATTATGTAGTTGACTAAACGGTTTTTCGTGTTGATATAAAATTTTGTTCTTAATTTTCTAATCGAGCACGAACATTTGCAATGGTCTACTGTTCATGAAAGTCATATATACAAATTTATGAAACTTGAGAATTAATTCTTGTGCAAAAATACAGTATTTCGAATTCTGTTCAAAAGCTTAAGTTATTAAGACAACATCATGTTATTAATAAATATGCAACAAGCAAGGAGGAAGGAATAGGGGAAGGGGAATTTTTAAAAATGATATGTAAGAAAGAAAAGAAATTTCTTTTACAAACTTTTGTTTTGTTTGAAGTGTATGTGTGTGTGTGTGTGTGTGTGTGTGTGTGTGTGTGTGTGTGTGTGTGTGTTTGAAAATATAATCGTAACACTATCATGACTAAGTTATTAGTGAAATAAAAAAAAGAAATGTCTAATTTTAAAAAAATAATTTTTCTCCAAGACGCAATCACCAAGACACAAAGGCATACCGAGTGTAAGAGAATATGAAAAAAAAAACTTTAAGAAGAGAGTATAATAAAAAAAAATGAATTAAGAAGACAGAAGATAGCAATTGACATTGCATCTAACTTTTTGAAGAACAAAGTTTCCCAAAAAGCAAGAATGCGGAAGAGAGTTCTATAAGCGAATAGTACGAGAGAAGAAACTGTTGGGATAGAACTTACGGTTGCATCTAATTGTAAAAAGACGAGCCTTGGCTTGATTTGAGCCGCTCAGAAAAATGCAAATCGTGCTACGTATTCAGAACTGGTGTGAGAAATTCAAAACTGACTGGAGGTGAAATTATTCTTGGTAGCAGAGAAGAACGCCCCATGAAAATAATTAACCACTGTTTATCGTAAGTAACATTTTTAGGACATTTATTTTAACTTCTCACACAGAAAAGACATTAGTTTTAGTTTCTCACACTGAAAAAGAAAGCGC
Organism: Ascarosepion bandense; assembly: GCA_037127315.1. Lineage (NCBI taxonomy): Eukaryota > Metazoa > Mollusca > Cephalopoda > Sepiida > Sepiidae > Ascarosepion > Ascarosepion bandense. Next base: position 5,262,637 of record JBBBDQ010001581.1, read on the forward strand.
ATAACCAATCGCTTTTCTATTTTAGACAATAGAACTTTACTTTCATGAATTAGTTGATGTATTCATTTTATTCAATTTTACAGTCTTCAATAAAAATATGTTTTAAACAGATAACAAACACATTTCTAAAATAATGGAAATAATTTAGAACAAAGTCAAAAAATATCACCAAAGAACAATATAAAAATTTACATCTGTCAATATTTCTGAGATGAGGTATTGGAACTATTTAAACTTTTAATAAGTTCTCGCTTTTTTCCAACAGAAAGTGTTTGCAGAACTTCGTGCGTGTAGTTTCAGATGGTAATGCATTTATAAGGAAGTACTATAAGCAAGCTTGAAATTCAGTTTACGTCATTCCGCCGAAGTGTAAACAACTTTGTTTTTCATAGCGTTAAACATGTCGGATTTCGTGCCAAAGAAAGTGTATTTGTGGAGAATTTTACTGTACTACTTTATTCAAAAGAAATCTGCAGATGAAGCACACAGAATTCTTCTTGAGACTGATGGTGAATATGCTCTGTCGGAAACAACATGCAGGGATTGATTTAGACGAGCGTTTCCCAAACCGGGGGAATTTTTCCCTGGGGGGAAATTTGAAGCTACAAAGAGGGGAAATAATTACACTGCTTACTACCAATTAAAAAATTCTTAGATGAATTTTTAGATGTCTGAGAGAGAGTATGCTTATTGTAGATGAGTAGTACTGTGTCGAACAGATTTGAGTTATTAGTACATTTTAAAATAAATTAGTGAAACTTAACAGTGTGTTTTGACAATAATCTTTTTATTGTACACTGTGAAGAGTGAAATAACAGAAAAAAGTTTAGGAACCACTCGTGTAGACGCTTCAAAAATAATGATTTTGATGTTGAAGGTAAAGAACACTCTGGTGCACCTAAAAAAATTGAAAACGAAGAATTGGAGGCATTACTTCAAAAAGATTCAGACGAATTATTAGAAATTAATCATACAACAATTTCGGAACGTTTAAAAGCATTAAGAATGATTCAAAAGCAAGGATATTGGATGCCGCATGAGTTGAAACCGAAAAACGTTGAACGGCGACTTCTCGCGTGCAAACAGCTACTTTAAAGGCAGAAAGGGAAAGGTTATTTGCATTGTATCGTGACCGGCGATGAAAAGTGGATACATTACAATAACCCTAAGAGTAGAAGATCGTAGGGTAAGTCAGGCCATATATAAACATCGAAGGCGAAGCCGAACACCCATGGTTCGTAGCTTCTGCTCTACATTCGGTGGAATCAGTTGGGTGTAGTTTGTTATGAGCTGCTCAAACCGACCGAAACCATCACGAAAGATCGCTATCGACTACAGCTGATACATTTGACCCGAGCATTGACGAAAAAACGACCGCTATACAAGCAGAGACACGACAAAGTGATTTTTCAACATGACAGCTCTAGACTACGCAACCCACCGTATTCACTAGACATTGCCCCGTCCTATTATCACTTGTTCCGATCAATGGCACATGGCCTGGCTGAGCAGCATTTTCATTCTAATGAAGATGCCAAAAAATTGGTCGCTTCGTGGTTAGCCTCAAAAGACGTGTCGTTTTTCCAGCGTGGAATCCAAATGCTGCCAGAAAGATGGGAAAAAGTAGTGACTAGCGATGAACAGTAATTTCAGTGAGATGTTTCTTACTAATTTTTGTAAATAAAACATTACTTTTCATGGAAAATCAGAGAGAACTTATTCATGGTCCTAATATTAACACTGTTTTTATTGTTCAAACTGTTGTCATAGTCACGACGTTTTGGCCATTTGAAGTAATAAAAGTATTGGATTTAAAATAAATTGCTTTGTTTAGTTTTCGGATACGAAAAGGCAGATATAGGTTTTCAAAAAATACTCTGGTTGAAGAGGACGTTCTTGTTTAAATGGAATAAAATGAGCCGTCTTTTCTCTGCGGTTATCGTGACTGAGCAGTAGAGTACAAGGGGTGTAGTTTTCTTTACAAAAGGTGATGCAGGTTCGATCCCTACCAGAGGACGCATTTTCTTTATTTAGATTTCTCGAAGGGCTGATGAACCCAAATCACACTGTTTAATAAATAAAGATACCCAGTTGTATTAAAAAGTGCTCAATACATTTATATTGTAAAGCTTTTGAATAATTTTCATTTGGAACTGAGTTATTTCCGCAACCTAGGTTTCAACCTTTCGGTATTTTCAGGCGATTTATGATAACCGATTTTCCAACGTTTTTCAGACGTACAACAAGGGTTTTTACGAAAGCGCGACTGGAAGTTTTAAACAACCGAAAATTTTCACAATTAGGGAGGAGTGTCTTAAGTAAGGATCTTAAAACACTTTCATCCAGTTTCGTATGATCCTAAGATATATCAATAGTTGTGATTATATCTGAACATTAGTTATGATTTTGCATTTATTATTATTATTATTATTATTATTATTATTATTATTATTATTATTATTATGTTGTTATTTTTCATCATATTTCGATTTCTGCTATGGTCGCACTACCAACTAAGTCTGCGGGATGACCTATGGCAGGTCGTGGTGTACTGTTATGGCTCCATTTCATGTTTTTTATATCTCCCCTATCATCCCTAGCGTTACATAGACAAAGCTTTCCTTAGTGTGTTGGCTGTACTTAACAAGACAATTCTTTTTATATCTCCCAAGCTGGGGTTTCCAGGGATTCCCTCAATGTGTTGTTTTGTTCCATTTTTTATCATTCCAAGTGCACCGACTATTATTATTATTATTATTATTATTATTATTATTATTATTATTATTATTATTATATTATGGGTAACTTTTCTTCTTAGCACAATCAGTAGGCATCACCACCGTTGTAAGGTTTGACTTCTTTTAACTATACTCAGTATTATATTGGGGTCTTCTTCATTTTATTGATTTGATTTCCTCACGGGATAGCCAGTTGTGTACAATTTTTAAAGTTTTCCAGCTTAAATGGAGATTTGTGATTATTCCATCTGTTTTTAAAATTTCCTTTTGTAGACCTCCAAATATGTATTCTTTCTATCTGCATCATGTACCTCTGCTTTGTAAATACACATTTCTGTTTTACAAAATCCGACAAGTGGGCATTTGTTTTTGTCCCTACAGTTACATTTTTTATTAGTGCTGCTATGTTGCACGCTATTTTTTAGAAGTCTGGCATTTTGTTATTTATGTATTTTTTTAAATTAATAGTACAACCATAATTTAGTTTGAGTTTTTTTTTTTGGGGGGGGGGGGGGGAATGTTTATTAATTTAAAAAGAAATTTGCCCTATTTTGGATTTTACTTTTAAGTTAAACGGTGGGTTGAACCAAATGATGTTTCGATTTTTACTATTATTTTTCGTTTGTTTGTTTAACTGAAGTTTGTATTCAAATATATCATTTTATGGCCACTTTCATTTAAGACCCTTTCATAATCTTTTTCTTTTTTATCAAATATTGTTTAGTGAAAAGAATTTTTGATAGTCTTTGTTCTATTCCCTTATGGATGTGTTTGATTATGCTAGCCGGATGTTTATATCTAGATTTTGCGTACTTTAAACTAGTTTGTTTGCATATATGGAGAGACACTGCCAGCTTGTAGATTAAATTCTACATCTAAATATTAGAAACTTTCTAATTTGTTTCGACTTCTTTCTTAAAATCGAGGTTTTTTAAAAGTTTTAAAATCATTTTTGTTATTATGTGTGTGTGGGTGTGGGTATAAACGCTACATCTATTTTACTGGATGCACGTTTAAACAATATATTTAAATCTACTGACTTCACGTATTAAGGAAAATGTACGTAAGACTTTTTATTGCTATGATGATAGATGTCAATTTCGCTTTATATATATATATATATATATATATATATATATATATATATATATATATATATATATAATAGAAATGTTCCTGTTGTTCTAAAAAGTGTATATTTTGAATAAAAAGAGAAACCGAAAATGTTTTTTGTTATAAAGTGGATGTTTTTAAAAAAAACACATTTTATTTTATTTTTCATACAAGTATAAGAAAGTGTGAATTACTACAACACACAAACAAAACGATCATTGAATACCGAAACTATAAGAAAAATGAATTCCTTTTAATAATATGAGGAAACAACCACTCTTTGCCTGATGAAGGCTGCGAGACCAGAAACACGTGTAGCAAAATATAAATAATAAAATACAATTATACAATATATTAAACTAGAAAATTAATCCAGAAAGACCTTAAATTCTTTGGTCTTAACGTAGTAATTAACCCTAATATCAAGCAAGTTGACTTCCTGAACATAACATTAGACTTAGTATCGAATACTTTCCAACCTTACATGAAAATTAATGCTAACCCAATATATATATAAACCCCAATTCTAATCACCCGCCATCCATTATCAAGCATACCCCATCATCAGTGGAACGCCGCATTAACACACATTCTTCCAATAAGGAAATATTTGATAAACACGACAGAATCCTTAAAGAAAGCGGATATCAATCATCCAAAATTAACTTTGTGGAAAAATTCAAGAGCTCAAAAAGCAAAAATAGAAACAGTAAAATCATATCGTATAAGCCTCTTTTTAATCAGTCATTTAACTTCAAGCTGAGACATAAATTTCTTAAATTAATAGATAAGCATTTTCCTAAAAATAACCCTCTAAGCAAAATCTTCAATAAAAATACAATAAAACTAAGCTATAACTGCTCCAACAATCTAGAAAAAATAATTAAAGTACATAACAGCAAAATATTAAAAGCACACAACAAAAATAACTCAAAAACTAATACCAGTCTGCCCCATAATAACAACCTCTGTAAATGTAGAAACCCAAACCAATGCCCCATGACCAATAAATGTTTAACAAAATCCCTGATATATATGTGTTCAATTTCATCCATGGAGAATCCTAAAGATGAAAAAATATATATCGGAAACGACATGAACGTATTTAAAAAGCGATTTTACAATCACCTCTCATCCTTCAATAACAAAGAAAAACAAAACATGACGTCTCTCTCCAAATACTTTTGGAAGTTAAAAGACGAAAATAAAACACCTAAAGTTAAATTGAAAATCCTCAAACAAGCAAGAACAGTCAAATCAATAATGGAACCATGTTTCCTTTGTCTCCAAGAAAAGATTTAAATCATTAAATATATGAATAGCAACAAGCTTTTACACCAGAGGCATGAAACCACAGTAAACTGCAAGCACATTAAAGAACTAACCTTACAATCATGCTAAAAATACTACAAAAGTCAGAGCTAGGACCCCTTAGAAATGATACACCTTCATAGTACTAACAACACTCTTATACACATCACAAACCGTGATCTAATTTAAAATTTTTTAAAAATTTAAAAAATTAATAGAAAAAATCGATTTTCTAAATTCAAAATTAAGGTTAAATATACAAAATTAGTTTAATTATAAAAACTGTTCTTAAATACACACATTAAAATTTACCTATTACCTTAAATACAAACATACCTATTACCTATTTACCTTAAATACAAACATACCTATTACCTATTTACCTTAAATACAAACATACCTATTACCTATTTACCTTAAATACAACATTAAATCTTACCTCCTACATTAAATTCTACCTATTACGCACCCATTACCTACTTACCTATTACCTTAAATACTAACATTAAATTTTACCACTTACATTAAATCTTACCTATTACACACCACAAACTGTGATCTAATTTAAAATTTAATAGAAAACATCGATTTCCTAAATCCAAAATTAAGGTTAAATATACAAAATTAGATTAATTATAAAAACTGTGCTTAAAAACAAAAATATTCTATAGTTGTACAAATAAGCAGTAAGTCCAACCCCATCCCTCCCCACCCCTTACACCTCCCTACTCTGCTCCTCTAATATATCCAAAGGATACAGTCTAGACGCAAGATCATAAAACTTACATCCTATCTGCTAATGTTAAATCTGTCTACAAAATTCCAAGACACTCATTAATCAACTATATTCACAACCCACACCACTTTCTTCAAAATTCAAACGGACAATTCACAAGACTTATTCCCTTATCACTAACCCCCACCAACATCCCACACACAACTCACCAAATATAAGAAAAGAGGCTTTCCATTCCTGTCCACACCACCTGATGAGACATTGTAGTTTCAATGTCGAAACAAATGTACGATTTGTAGTGGATATATAAAAAATTTGTTCATGTTCTAAAATATATCTATCTATCTATCTATCTATCTATCTATCTATCTATCTATATATATATATATATATATATATATATATGAAATGGCTTAAATCCGACATATTTTTATTTGTTTAAAAATTTTTAGTACAGGGGCGCAGGTTCGAATCCTGTCCGAGGACGCATATTTTTCTAACAAAATTTAATTTGTTGAATATTCAAGCTGGTAGATGTAAATAAATATGGTGTTTAATAATAAAAAAACGAAGCATCTACTGAAATATGAGTATCCATTAAAAATAACGATTTAAACATCATTTTCAAGTTTAAATTACAAATACAATCATTGTAATTGCGATAAAATCTGCATTCCGTTGTGATGTTGAATTTTAAAAACACGTTCGAACGCGTCCCATGATGCTATAGTACTTGTGTTAAACTACGCCGCCTCATTGTGTGTGTGTGTGTGTGTGTGTGTGTGTGTGTGTGTGTGTGTGTGTGTGTGTGTGTGTGTGTGTGTGTGTGTTTGCGAGTGCCTGCCTGCTAGTTTCATTAAAAGGACAGACAAGACGATGTGGTTAAGTTTTTGATATTTTTAATGTGATCTTATACTTTTTTCTTTTCAGTAGATAAATTATATATAAAAATTGCCGGAATGTTTTATTTTTCCAATCTCTTTTGGCTTCACTTTTAGTGAATTTTATTTTACTTTGAAGTTCAAAGTTTGAACTTAATATGTAGCGCTTGGAGAAATAAAACATTCGGACATTTTTTATATAATTTTTTCTGCAGAAAAGAAAAAATATATAAGATCAAATGAAAAATTACACTAAAAAAATTAACCTCTTGCTTGTTATTTTTAACAAAACTTGCATAAAAGAAAGATTGCTGCCTAAATACAGAATATATATATATATATATATATATATATGTGTGTGTGTGTGTGTAGCGCTTGGGACAGCGGACGACATGGACAGTTTTTGTACACGCTCACTCGATCAAACGGAAAAATGTAAGAACGCTGGTAAAAATTATAATAAAATCTTCCATATTTGTCATTTCGACGAATGATGATTAAAGGAAAGGTTGCTTCCCAAATATATATATATATATTAAATGTAAAAAAAAAAGGAAAAATATAGAGGTAAAAAATCCCCTCACAAAAAGATCCTTTTAATATTAATTTTGTTAATATCAAAAATGATCCAGGCGGAGGGTTCGATGTAAATAGTAATATCTATTTATAGAGTCAAATATGCATATTATATCAAATAAAATTCTGAATTCTGCATACGTTGAAATGCTATTTCCGCGAGAAAAATTAAAACTTCCTGTGTATAGATATATTTTGGGGCTCCTTCCGGCATGTGAATTTTTGTACCATATTTGAAAAAAAAATTGTTTTTGAAGTTGCTGAAGAAGCGAGATTTTTCTCACTGAAATAGCTATACAACGTAGGTAGATTTCGGAATTATATATATATATATATATATATATATATATATATATATATATATATAAACACAAAACATTTGTCACTTTAATAACATCATACCGGTGTCCTCATGAAACTTAGAAGTTGGCATGAACAAATTTTTTGTATTTATCAACGCCCTTCATCTAGATATCGAGCAATTTACGATAAAATAGCTGCTTACCAAATAAAACCAATGAACAAACAACAGCCTTGGTGCTAAACATTATCACAATTCAATACTATATATACTATATTCAATAATATATATATACATATATATATATATATATCCTTCGTCTATAACACAAAACTCAGAGTTTCATACACTCTGCAATCATCTGGTGCACAATATACATATTTATTAAAATATTCTTAATAGCTATTTAATTAACGCCAGTAATGCAATAAAAATAATGTTTCATTTTTTAAAAATTCATTAAGTACTTAAAAAATACTTGTATTTATTCGAAGTAGGACAATAAATTTAACAGATACTGACACCGAAATGTCCCTAGGAAATATGCACATTTCATTAGTTACCCTAACTGAGCCTTACAATGCTATGAGGCTCCTGTAGCTGAACCGTATGACCATGCCTATTTTAACGGTGGTTTTCCCAGAATAAGGAAAATCAAGTTCGATTCCTTTTAAGAGGAGAATTTTTTTTAAAGAAGACTTTTGATTGTTTGAAGCTGTTAAATGTGTTTTTTATTTATTTATTTATTTATTTATTTTTAGTATTTTTTAGGATGTCTACTGAAACAGATGTATTCATTAAATATAAAGATTGCAATAATAAGAAATAATGTTGGGTTCAAAAAAGAAAAGCATTAATTGCATAAAAATGAATATTTCTGTCTATGAAACTAAATGGACAGAGAATGTCTGTTCAACATTTTGGTTAGTTTCAGTTAATTTTAAATAAGTTGTTTTGATCTCAGGTGGAAATTTGTAAAAAAAAAAGAAATCCTCGAAATTGTATGCCATGTTCGGAATACTTTCGACCATCTTTTCTAGTATACAACATATAAAATGAAATAAAAGTCTAAAGTATACAATTTTTTTCCCTGAAAATTAATCTTTTAAACAAGCTAAAATATACTTTAACAAAAAAAAAATCTTAACTTCCAAATAATTATGAAACTGAATTAAAAATAAAACCTTTTTGAAATTATAATTTGGAATTTCAGTAGTTTTAACTATTTTTGGAGTTTCAGATAAATTTGAGACAAAGTCGAAAATTCCTTCAAATTAGTTTGAAAATCAACTCCTGGACACCCCCTCCTCAGCACCCCAACACCGCCTCAATTCTTCGAATATAATATGTTGCTGGACATGGAAGGATATTTCCAAGCCGGCCAAAATTTAATAAGACAAATCTTTTAAAAAATGTTTCTCTTTTGAGGAATAATTTTAGGTTTAGATATAGTCCGGTTAGTAAAAAAATATAAATTGATATAAATGATAGATGAATGATAAAATGTACATGTGGTTACAGATGAATATTAATTGATAGAAACAGAATGAACACATAGATAGATAGATAGATAGATAGATAGATAGATAGATAGATAGATAGATAGATAGATAGATATGAATAGACTGTCATGACTGTCAAAGGACTTCTGCGACTACATCGCCCCAACGTACTCCCCCAACTTACTCCCCCAGACTGCAACCCCCTTGATCATTATGCGTAGGGCGCATTTGAGCAAGAGACCAACAAAACTCCTTGTAACACCAAAGTTGAACTGATGACAAGGATTATGGCAACATTCGCCAACTTAAACAGGATACTGTCCAGTTGCAAGAGATTCCAAAGTCGTCTAGAGGCTGTGGATGACGCCAACCCCGATTATAATGAATAAATTTACTCTTTAGTATTTCAAGATATTTTTATGTAATTTTGGTTAATATATCTATTAAAATGAGACGTCAATGCTATTTTCATTTTTGCATAATTTTGACGACAAATTATTCAGCGCAACCTATAGATAGATAGATAGATAGATAGATAGATAGATAGATAGATAGATAGATAGATAGAATTCAAAAAATAAAACCATTTGCAAATATTATGCTATTTTGGAACTTATTAATAAATACCAAGCTCACGAACTGCTGCAAGTTTTACGGTAATAGATTTTTAAGAAGACCCCGAAAGAATTTAAAAATTACACTATATGTGGCATTGTATCAAAATTATTGAGTTTTATAGTCAAAAGAAAGACAAGAGTTGAAGGTTTAACAGTATATATATATATATATATATATATATATATATAACAATAATAATAATGCTAATGCTAATAATTGTTATAATATATTTCGAAAAACCGACCGAGAACAAACTCAGAGGGGAAAAAAGGGAAAGTAAAAAAAGCAACAAACTAAGTACTTGAACATACGTCAAAATACTCGTAGGAAAGAAAAAAAAACAAAACAAGAACCCTAACACTAAAACACTCAATACAATAGTAGAGCAACAAAGAAAGAATAAATCTAAGTAAAAGCCAACAGACCTACCTAGGTTTCACCCTACGGCTCGTCAGGGTTATTCTTTCTTTATATATATATATATATATATATATATATATATATATATATATATATATACGCATCATTCATTCAGTAATGAATTAGAACACTCTGAGCTATTGGGCGTGTATAATGACAATATACACGCAAAAAAGTCTGCCCTTTTACCGAGCGCCTATAGCTCAGAGGTAGAGATGCCGACTGACGTCAATTCAAGGATTAGAAAAATAAAATTAGAAATTAAGATTCGTCGCAATCTAAAACAAATAAAAGAGCTAGAAAAATTTAAGGGTTAAAGAGTTGGCCTAATAGGTCATATATGTAGTTATTGAAAAAGAAGAAAAGAAGGCATCTATAACACTGGGAATAGTATTGGATTATCAGTAGAAGGGTTCAAAATAACTTAAATTTAAGTTATAAAATTAACGTTAAAAATAAAAAATTTAAAAATTTAAAATCTTAAATTTAAAATTCAAAACTCAAAAACTTAATATTTAGAATTTAAAATTCAAAAATTTAAATTTATGGCGGCATTTACTCATGAATTCCTTACGTAAATTTAAACGTAGGTTTTGATTAGGCTACTTTATTATTTTAATTTTCTCAACCAAACATAGATTATATCTATTATAAAGGTTTCTGGGGATGCGGCCTAGCCTATCAGTTTCCAACTAACTATGCGATTTAGTCTTTCTTCCTTCATTTCCAAAATCTTCGATAAAGGATGTTTGAAATCTTAGATTGAGGTTAGAAAAAGAGTGCTCATGAGTTTAGTAACGTTGTTTAAATTCCCCAGAGAAGATACCGATATAAGTTTGAAAAGGCGAGATTTTTCTCGCTGAAATAGCTATACAACGTATGTAGAATTCGGAATTTTATTTGATATAATACATATTTGACTCTGTAAATAGATATTACTATTTACATCGAGCCCTCCACCTAGATCATTTTTAATATTAATAAAATTAAAAATAACAGGATCTGGTTTTGGGGATTTTATCCACATACTTTTCCTTTTTTCTATCTATCTATCTATCTATCTATCTATCTATCTATCTATCTATATGACCGGTTTATACAGACATTACATTTCCTAATATATATATACACATGACTCATATATATGCTCGTATTTGTGTAGAATTGAGAGGAGGTAATCCTGTGAGCTGATATATGTGTGTTTAAGGTTCTCTATTATTCCCTACTGAAATGAATACCGCTATTTGCGTACTCTCACTCGCTCTCTCTCTCGCTTTCTCTCTCTCTCTCTCTCTCTCTCTCTCTCTCTATCTCACACACACACACACACACACACACACACACACACACGATTACACACACACACGTATATATATATGTATGTATGTATGTATGTATGAGTACACGCAAAAGCCTATCTACCTCTTTGGCACAGATGTCTTTTGTTAAGAATAAATTGTTTACGGAAATACATTCTTTGCATAATTGCGTTTCATTTAGAGAAGGCAATTCAAGGAAAGAAACTTTTAAATACACTTTCTATAAGGACCTCTTTCTTTTCTTTCTTTCTTTTTCTCTCTCGCTCTTTCCCACAGACACACGTTTTCCTCTTTTTTTCATCCTCAATTTTGATTGTATTAAATACCATATGTACTCTTCGACTTTTTCCTTTTCTTTTTCCTCCAGTTTTCTTTCTCTTTTTCTAGTTTGTTCTTCTCCACTTTCTCTCCTTCTCTTTTTCACTGACTGTATTACTCTCTTTATATCTCTTCCTTTTTTCTCTTCTCTCTTTGACCTAATATTTATCATTTTCTTCTTTTCGCACTCTTTTTTTCTTACCGTATTACTCTGTTTCTCTCTCTCTCTCTCACTCTCTCTCTCTCTTATTCCATTTTTATCCCTCTATCTTTCTTTTCTCTCTTTTTTTCTTTCTCTCTCCCATACTATCTCCAAGAATCTCTCTTTTCATTTACCCCATCTTCCCTCCCTCACTATTTCTTTCGTCGTTTTCCTATTTCTCTTGCGCATAAAAACAGATGCAATTATCAAATCAGTTGGCCGAAAAAAGTCTGTACAATTTGTTTGTTAATCGTAGCCATGATTAATTAACCATTTACAAAAGGCAATATTTTTTTAATAAACATTAACTGACATATTTCTTGAAATCTTACGATAATTCTTTTGTCTGAAAAAAAAAAAGGTAAAAAGCGATTATAAAAGAAATTGCTATAATTTATCAACTTCGAACTATTTTCCTGACTTACTTTGTTTTGTTTATTGTTTTACTTTCTTTTTTTTCTTTTTTTTTTTTTTGCATTCTGAAAATAAACATTAACATCGAAAGTTTCTACATTTAAACAATTTTTAAACAATATTTTTTCTTTGTTGTAAAATTGGGTAATTAACTTTCAGGTAAAAATCAAGGAGAAGTTTAACAAAGTCTGTACCCACTTTATGGACACCAGCTGCAGCTACCTCTCTCCACCCCCTACTCACACCACATACACACATATACCCACACACATACGCACACAAGCATGAAGATTGCGTTCATACATGAAACAAGCCGTCGCCACTCTGTGTTGACTTCAGCGTTTTTGGCTAACTTCTTTTGTTTCCTTACAAATTTTCTTTTTTGGGGGACTGGGTGCGTCAAAAGATGATGTAGATTTTGAATCATCTCTTGACAAGACACAAGAAGTGTTGAAACAAAACAGCTACTTTATAGTGATGTTATTACATACTTATGTTTTATATTCCAAATAAATATTATTTGCTCTACTCTGTATTGATCACTCCTTTAAGAATAGTGGGGTTTCATTTGTTTTTTGTTTTTTTGTTTTTTGTTTTATCGGAATTTTATTCTATTCATACCACCCTTTGGTTGATGGATCTCCGACTGGGGACAAATCAATCGGGTTTCAGTCCAGTCTTGAAGCGAACGATTAATCAAGCCGCACTGATGAGCGAAATAGGATTATGTGCGGATGATTTAAATATATATATAATGGAGAGGGTCTCTTTCTCTCACTCTGTGTGTGTGTGTGTGTGTGTGTGTGTGTGTGTGCAAAACTTTCAGATAGAGTATATCTGTAAAAATGCAATAGGGATAAAGACAAAAGTTAAGATTTTATTAGAGAACAAAAATCGTGCCGGCTAAGATAAATTTTCCTTTTATTTTTATACTTATTCATATATATATATATATGAAGATCAATACAAAAGAGAGGCAAAAAACAGCCTCTCTTAATGTATAAACAACATAAAGTGCTCTATACAAAAGCCAAAACTGAATATATAAGAGCGAAGACATTTAACAAAAGGCTAAAAAGCCAACCAACCACGTTACCCGGGTTTCAACTGTGAGGTCTCCTCGGGCAAGTGGAAACCCGGATAGCACAGATGGTTGACATTTTACCTTGTATATATATATATATATATATATATATAGTAAAGTTTTGTAACTTGCTTGAAGCATTGTGTATATTAGGTGTATGGTTAGGGGTCTTGAAGGCTGTCACAATGCGTTTAGTAAAATAAATGAAGGTAAAGAAGTTATGGAGTATTACCTGTTTATTATACATTAATATTTCAAGATCAAAATCTCATCTTCAGAATAGCAGAAGAGCTTGCGTCCGTCCGAGTGAGTCCGTGCCTTTCAGCGAATGGTCATTCCTGCGATTACTGCCAATTATTGTAGTGTGTGTGTGTGTGTGTGTGTGTGTGTGTGTGTGTGTGTGTGTGTGTGTGTGTGTGTGTGTTAAAAGTTACAGGAAGCGTTGATGACAGTGACTTAGAGAGTAAGTATAAAATACGTGTCATTATGGCGATATATGTCAGATTAAGATTGTGTTTTCATCAATTTTTGCCAAAACAGATGAAAGAAAGAAAGAAAGAAAGAAAGAAAGAAAGAAAGAAACAGATGGACTGAGGAGAAACAGACGTACATAGAGCATGTATGCGTGTGCGTTTTTATGTATATATATGTGTGATTGATAGTTGGGACCTTTTTCTGGTCTGATGATATCAGTCTGCTTTAATATGTGGTTTATCTATGTGTGGCCTGGCCGTTAGTTTGACTTTTGTCAAAGTTGAAGAGGGTTTGTTTTATAACTGCTGTTTTATCTATCTGCTTTATCTTGTGGTGTGTGCGTGTCCGTGTGTGTATTTATGTTCGTATACTTCTTGTATTTCATTTTATTTTATTTTATATATATATAATTATTTTGTTTTATTTATTTTATTTTATTGTTTTTCCCTTTTGTGATCATTTTATATATATATATATATATATATATATATATATATATATATATATATATATATATGGTATCATGTTCCCGCGTGCGTCTGTGTCTATATAGATATATATGTGTGTGTATGTGTTCCGGTGTATAGTGTTATAGGTACCTCAACTATTTTGCGGAAAATCAGTATAGCATAATGAAAAAGGCCAAAAATACTTAATGAAAATAAAGTTGATGCTATTAAGATGAAAGACCAAATTATTATTTTTTTAATTGAATTATTTTTTTTTTATAAATTTTTGAATACTTTCTAACAAACAGCATAGCGTAATGAAAAAGGCTACACCCATATATATATATATATATATATATATATATATATATATATGTGTGTGTGTGTGTGTGTGTGTGTGTGTGTGTGTGTGGAGGGGGTTTGTATACTGAAAGTCGAATTTACTTTTCTCCAAAGACTAAAATACGAATAATAATTCCCAGTTTTGTATTTTATTTCTAAATGCATTTTTGATAAAATATGGTCAATAAGAATCTATTTTAAGCTTGCAAACAATTAAATGTTAGTTTTTAATATAATACACATAAAAAAAGTAATCTAAATTTGCGAATACATGCTTGTAAATGTAGATGTTTACAATTTAATGATCTTTACAGTACATCGCAGACTCTTTATTTGCGAAATGATTTTGCAACGTTAAATAACAAATACAGCTATTAAAATTATTTTGCAATAGTAGAAAATAAACTAATTTATGTTAAATTTACAAATATTTACATACGCATTTTAATATGCTTTTATATACATTTATGTTACAGTAACTTTGCTTAGTATCACTGCTTTAATCTGACCGATTTGACATCAGTCGGCGATTCTACCTCTAAGCTATGGGCGCTCGGTGAAAGAAAGTATTTTTAAGCGCGTTATATACGTAATGTAAACACACACCAGTATCTGAGAGTGTTCAAATTCATTACTGAATGAACGATGAGTAAATAGCGGTGAGTAGCTACTATTTTTAAAGTCTACCATTTCTCCCGAGTGATCAATCGACGGGCGAGAGCGATATATATATATATATATATACATATGTATATATATATATATATATATATATATATATATATATATATATATATATATATATACATATATATACATATATATATATATATATATATATATATATATATTGGCAAACGACGTATAATCGGGAACGACTTAACTCTAAACGACGTAACCCGAGGTATATATATATATTGTCATCCGCAGACAGATCTGTTTTGCTGTATCACAGCTCTTCAGTACGATTAGACTCCGATTGCTACATAATATATATATATATTTTTAAATGTGACAGATATAAGTATTCTATTCAGTTTTTATAATGTTCTTACAGATTTATATTTTTGGAGACTAAGGATATTTACCGTGCTCCCCCACTGGAGAGAGTAGTGACAAGGTCTTTTTTAAGGTGAAGACACGACCGCATACGGACGGGCAGAGGGACAAAAATTCCCCAGTCCCCTCAACCGCCAGTTGAGCTGGCCCCAGTGACGAGCACCTGGTCCACCCCTCTGCTGCAATGGAGTGGCGCAACCGTGGGACACTGTTCAGTGTAATTTTTCTCAGTTGCAATCCTGTCCTCGCGGACGGAGCTACAACTGAGCCGCACGCCGTCTTCGAGGACAGACACGCAACTGAGAGATGATTTGGATCCCTACCCGACACAAAAATGTGCCAGGTAAGAGAATCTTTGGAGACTAAGAAAGTGTTAGTAGTTATTCTTGTCCTAAGCGCTTTCAAACAGTTCATTAGTCATTTTCAAGGGCTTCGTTTTGAGTATGCTTCTTGTTCTAAATTGCAAGGCATAATGTAGTAGTAATTCCAAACTTTGCTATATAAGATGCGGAAGTAATTCCTTGTTGGGGTGTCTTTAAACGACAGCCGACATGTTACTACCTTTGTCAAATTGGGTCAGGCTAAGACAGGCTTAGACTGTATTAAACCGCAAATAAAGAGCTTCAATTATATTAAAGTGTCTTTTACAATAAGATTTTTAAGAATTACGGTATTTTCTACAAGGATTTTTCTAATGGGGTACAGTAGTTTAGTGTGGGTGCATAAGTGAATTTTTATCACCCTAAGATCACGTAAATAGTTTGTCAGTCTTCTACTTATTCAGTGTATATCTGATTTGGTTTATTACAAGACTCGAAGTCTTGTATGGGGCAAAGAAATTGATAAACTACATTGGTAATCTGAAGTTTAAATTTGGATACAGGCCGGTTGTTGTTAGTAATTGTGAGGTGTGCAGATTGTAATTTTTTATCGTTTATTGTCCGTTTGCTGGGGACAACGATTGAAATGTATTGTATCGTTTTTGTTATGCATGCAGTTTAATTTCTAATTTATTCAAAATAGGTTATTAACACAAATAATGATAAAATAGTACATTTTTAAAGCATTTTTATAAACCAATGCCTTGCAATAAAAGTCATGTGACTGATAGAAGATCAATTCGTTTTTTCTCTTTTCTTTCGTCATGCCGTTTCAATAAAAAGAAGCATTTTATGACATCTTTGATTTTTACGCTTTGGGGCCATTGTCAAATGAAATTTATAGCTTTTAATCTTTTAAGTTGACAATTGATAACTGAGAAAGTGTAAAACCGCGGATAAGTGGGGACTTGGCACATCAGTTAAGTGCGACACACGATACACGCTTGGGCGATCATGTCTCTTTCGGTTCATGACTAACGAGGCAGACAATTTTCCCACAATAGTTTGCCGTTTCTTTTCTACAATAGACAGGTTGCCAACCAAGGCTATAGTAGCCAGTCTGTCTTGCTACTGAATCTATACCTGGGATTAGAAGAGAGGGATGCATACCTTTCCCAAAGATATTTGTGCGTAAGTGAATGCAACGAACCCAACTGGAATTTGAACTCGATTCTCTGATTTCTCATTCCGAGCCGATATCCATTACACCACAATGCACGTGATTTAGTCTAATATAAAAATCGAGTTTTTACTTTCGGAATTTTAAAAGAATTTTTTAAAATTTCATCTCCTAGTCGATTTCAGTTTTCGAAATCATCCTCACGTACTTCATTATGACAGAGCAACATTTTTTGCACTAAGAAGTCTTTTTGATGTGAATTGCTAAACATATTTGTCAGAATAATGAGTTCATAATCAAAAAGTTTTCACATATTAAGCCAAGTTAATCATAATAAGTTAATAATCTTAGGTTATTCTTAAGCAGCGTCGTATCAAGCGTTTTGGGGTGATCGCAGAATTTGCCCACACTTGAAATGAGTGTTTCTTTCTTTCCTTATGAATGATTTTTGGTGTCAAGAAATGGCAGGCTCACGTAATCAAAAAGCAAAAAAAGAGAAATTCCATGAAGAGAACACACATTTTATTTACAAAAGCAAAATCTAGTAGAAAATGCAAATTCTGACTAATTACTATGTCGCTCTTGGTGTCTCCAGACCCATTTAAATTATTTCTCAGACACACTTTTGGGTATAAGGGTCCATGCTGAGTATCACCGCTTTAAACATTAGACATCTACAAAGTGTAAAGAAGAGATTCCAATTACGCACATTTATTTTGTTTCGCTTGCAGAAAAAAAAAAAAACAGCAAAAAGATGGATAAACATATTTTAAAATAATTAAAATAGACCCCAATGCTATTTTGCTGATAAATATAAATAGTATTTTAGAACTAATTATATATAATGGTTACGCGCAATTACGCGTTTCTCCCTCTAGCTATGGGTTAAATAGAGTTCTATATGGGTTAAATTGAGTTCTATATCATTGGTTGGTAACCAGTCTACCGCAAAAAGTCATAGCAACCTATCTACTGCCTAGTCAGTCTTGTCTCTTTCTAGACATGATCATCGAAGCGTGTATCACGTATAGCACTTAACTGATATATTATAGTTGAGATCGTCAGCTCAGTGGTTGTGTGAGCTTCGTAGGCAGAACATGAACAACCTGGATTCTATGGTCTGTGACTGTTGTTTTCAGTGAGCGCACCCTGAAGTCTACTGGCAACAAAACCATGCTCAAGGTCTAGTTTTGAATTTACTGCGACTGTTATGCCTGAAGTGCTTCAAATATTTAGCAACTTTTATATTTCTTTTAATAATTGGTGATATGGTGGAACAGGTTTTAAATTGCCTTAATAAATGATGGTGAAAAATATAAACTTGAATATCTGTGTTGTCATTTTTTACATTCGTCAGCCTTCGGAAGTGTATCCGTGACAGAAACAGGAACCTGTTTTATTCTAAATTTCACCGAGTACATGGCTCGAGTGTCACTCTAGTTAGATGGTTATTAAAATGTCTTTGGCAAATAAGGTAAAGACAAATAATGATTGATCCTTAAACTGAAGAGGTTACAATTGTAGCGTTCAGAGAACCGCCCATACGGATATCTATTTCACTAAGCTTCAATTTTTAGGAAAAGACTTTCTGAGTGGAATTTTCTCCTTATATTTGGATTAAACGAGGTTGATTTGACTCCGTTAAAGTAGAACAGCAAATATCTGAACTGGTAGACCTAAAGAAATAGAGCTCATCTGAAAATTTTCAATGGAAATAGTGATAGAATAGAAAGAGACTTAGCTCAAAGGGTTTGAACCAGTAGAACTAAAGAATGGAGCTCATCTGAACATTTTTCCATGGAAATGGCGATAAATAGAAAGGCTTGCAACATTACTTAGTAGGAAATGTGCTGCGTCAATAAGAATGTCTCTCTCATTACCATACTGCTTTGAACTCTATCAAGTCTGCAAAACAAAGGTTGAGGAGATGTGACAGTAACACTCTATTGTTGTCTAATCTGACTATTGTAAAAATAAATCCTGTCAGAAGTAGCCAGATATGTGAATATGTCGCACTCTATGTCGTGACAAGGGATGTTAATTTGAGAGTTTTTAAAAACTATCAAATATTGTTAGTTTTCATAGGTTGAGAACCACTACTTACCGTTCATGGAGGTTCGTTGCCAGAATGAACTGGAACATCCAATAATTTATATGAGTTCCACTCGCTCGTAGCCTGGAGTGAACTTGAAACATAATAGACGTTTAAATTATGGAAATTTATCGAGAGTGAAACCGTTCATCATGACTGGAAAATATTCTGTATCTGATTGGTGATGATGAAACGATACTAGATTGGTTTTAAATGTATTGAATGACATAAACAAAACTTTCATCTATTGAGCTATGTTAACTAGGTCAGTGGCGAGATCAGCTGCCAAGTTCTGAAATTATATTGGTTTCATTTTGGAGCTATTGACTGATACGAGCCAGTCTTCCATTCATTGAGCTGTTATAGCTCGATCAGTGCGGAGATGAACTGCTAGTTTCTCAAATTGTTGTATCCTAATTTTGGAGCTATTGATTGATACGAGCCAGTCTTTCATCCATTGAGTTGTTATAGCTCGATCAGTGCGGAGATGAACTGCTAGTTTCTCAAATTGTTGTATCCTAATTTTGGAGCTATTGACTGATACGAGCCAGTCTTTCATCCATTGAGCTGTTATAGCTCGATCAGTGCGGAAATGAACTGCTAGTTTCTCAAATTGTTGTATCCTAATTTTGGAGGTATTGAATGATACGAGGCAGTCTTTCATCCATTGAGCTGTTATAGCTCGATCAGTGCGGAGATGAACTGCTAGTTTCTCAAATTGTTGTATCCTAATTGTGGAGCTATTGACTGATACGAGCCAGTCTTCCATTCATTGAGCTGTTATAGCTCGATCAGTGCGGAGATGAACTGCTAGTTTCTCAAATTGTTGTATCCTAATTTTGGAGCTATTGACTGATACGAGCCAGTCTTCCATTAATTGAGCTGTTATAGCTCGATCAGTGCGGAGATGAACTGCTAGTTTCTCAAATTGTTGTATCCTAATTTTGGAGCTATTGACTGGTACGAGCCAGTCTTCCATTCATTGAGCTATGATAGATACGTCAGTGGAGATATCAATTGCCAGGCTCTTTATATACTAGCTTAATTTTGGAGCTATTGACTGATACGAGCCAGTCTTTCATGTATTGAGCTGTTATAGCTCGATCAGTGCGGAGATGAACTGCTAGTTTCTCAAATTGTTGTATCATAATTTTGGAGCTATTGAATGATACGAGCCAGTCTTTCATCCAATGAGCTGTTATAGCTCGATCAATACGGAGATGAACTGCTAGTTTCTCAAATTGTTGTATCCTAATTTTGGAGCTATTGACTGATACGAGCCAGTCTTTCATCCATTGAGCTGTTATAGCTCGATCAATGCGGAGATGAACTGCTAGTTTCTCAAATTGTTGTATCCTAATTTTGGAGCTATTGACTGGTACGAGCCAGTCTTCCATTCATTGAGCTATGATAGATACGTCAGTGGAGATATCAATTGCCAGGCTCTTTATATACTAGCTTAATTTTGGAGCTATTGACTGCTACAAACTAGTTGTTTCTCTTCATTGAGCTTTTAAAGTTAGAACGAGGTAAATCTAGAAAAAGAATAGAATAGGTGGGAATGGAAAAAATCATTAATATTCCAATGAGACGAATCAATTACAGCAGTGCTAGGTACACCAAATACCAAAGCAATTCCAAGCCTAACCAATGTAGTTAATCAACTCACATTGCAAAACATTGTATTGAAATCCGATTTCTGTATTTGGCTGAAAAAACAGATAGCTGTCCTCTTCTTCAACTTCCTGACACCCTAACAATGTTCACTATCAATTACCTGGACCTTATCCAAGTAGGAATAATATGTGCCCTTTTTCCTCAAAAAGATGTGCGTTGTGGTGCAGTACATATCGAACTGGAATGAGAAATCGGACAGCCGCGTTCGAATTCCAGTTGAATTCATTGCATTCATTTACGCGTAAATACTTTTCCCAAAAGTATTAATTCGTCTTTTCTCTCTCCAGCTATGAGTTAAATAGCAGGACAGGTTGGGTTCTATAGCCTTTGTTAGAAATCAGTTTACCGCGCCAAAAGATAAAGGGGTCTGCGTAGGGTCAACACTGCTACCTTTAAAAAAGAGAAGTCATAGAAGCATCGACGACCCCCTCGTCGGTAGCGAAGGATCGTTGACGGCCTATGCTCCACTGAGAGCGATTAGTTTGCTTTTTTCCCTTCAAAGATGGTCTACCTTAACAGGTTTTTCAATCTCGTTTCTGGTTATAGATTTCTTATGTTCCTCGCATTTTTGTTTAACATGTAGCATGTGATCTACGCCAGTAAATGTCAGCTTTTCGGAATAGAATTTAATGCCAATTAGAAACCTTCGTTCTAAGAGTAGTTCATCTGTGTTGAACCCAATAAGTAATGGAATCATCTCAAGCGATACCTAAATAGACATTTTACTCGGTGTCACACCAGAATATCAGCTCCAGATGCATCAGAGGGTTGATCTTGAAGATGAACACATAGTCACCAGGTGCAGATTTGCATTTCACAGGATGTCAGTCGCTGTTCCTGCCATGTAAACAGGTGTCCGACCCATCTCCGCTTCGGATGGGCACACGTAAAATAACCGGATGTCAGGAAAGTATATAAACATCCCACTCGAGAGGAAACAGATATAGAGAATCTCACATTCACACAAAGAGTTCTAGGTTCGGAGAATTGCCCCCAAATCACTTACATCAATCAACA
Source organism: Ascarosepion bandense (assembly GCA_037127315.1). Taxonomy (NCBI): domain Eukaryota; kingdom Metazoa; phylum Mollusca; class Cephalopoda; order Sepiida; family Sepiidae; genus Ascarosepion; species Ascarosepion bandense. The sequence goes on from JBBBDQ010001581.1 coordinate 5,284,780, forward strand.
AAGACTAGAAGTGAATAAACAAAAGAACTACGTATTTGAGATTATGTCTCTTCTTATTATTAGTCTCTACAATAGCATATGCGGTTGGTGTAATGGAGAGTGGCTCTGAAAGAGAAATCAGCGAGTTGAGTTTAAATTTTAGTTGGGTTTGTTACATTCACTTACGAGCAAATACCCCTGGGAAAGGCATGAATCCATCCCCTCCACAGTAATAGGTTAAATACTAGAACTTGTATATAAAAAAAATCATTGTTATTCTTTTTAAAATCGTCAATGCAATATTCACACACACAGAAAAAAAAAAGAAGATTATTGATACAACCTGTTATAACTCGCTACTAACGGTTATAATATCTCGACTGACTCCAACGATATTCTATCGAACACTCCATCCGAACTCTAGCAGAATTCTCTCAGAACTCTGGATATTTATTCAAAGTGTCCCAACTGTGACACAAGGTCGGGTTTAACATGGCGAACCCGAGCGCGTGCACTCAAATCATGAGTCAAAATTTATCGAGGTCCAGCAACCGAGGAAAGGGGAATTAACATAATCTATGTTTCTCATCCGATTTTCCAACCGTAGATAGAGCCCAGATCGATCCCGAAGACAAAGAGCTTAATAACTGCGAGCTCTCTGGAAACTCAAAGTATTTACCCAAAGTGGCCCCACTGAAATGGGATAGACACAAGAGTCAAAATTTACCCAGACCCTACGTACGCGGGATCGGACACTAAGCTTGTTTATTCTTCTCAGTCGAGTCTCGACTGAGTCGAACTCTACCCGAAGGCAGAGAGATCATCTGTTCTCCACAGCCAAGTCTCAGGCAGTTTCGTCTTCGCGTGGAACTCTACTTATTTACTCGACCCATCCCCACAAAAGTTGTGATATGACATAAGGTCGGTTTTTAATGTGGGGACATTCCAAGCACGTGCGCGCAGGTAAAAATTCCACAGACTCCGCATCAGCGGGATCGGAACTTGTCTACTTTTCCCCAGATGAGACTCTGCCCTTTGCCATAGCTTCATCTAAGTTCCTCTTGGTCGAAGGCAGAGAGTCTGACAAGGTTGAGTTTGCGTGGAACTTTGGGTATTTACCCTGAGTCACTCCACTAAGACGGGATGTGACACAAGATCGGACTTTACGTGGAGATACTGACTGCGGACACTCGAGCCAAGGGTCAAAATTTGCCCTCTTCCCACATCTAAGCTTGTCTTTTCTACTGATCCAAGTCTCGGTCGGTAGACCAAGCCTCGACTGAGTAGTTCTCTGAAGGCAGAGAGCTTGACTGTCTGTCTGTCTCAGCCGAGTCCCAATCTGTAGACCGAGACCAAACTGTGTCGTTCTCTGCCAGAAAGAGAACACGACTGACAGTTTCTTGTTCAGATGGAACTCTATTTGCTGACGTATCCTTTTCGATCTGGCTAAAGTTTTTTTTCTAGTGAACGCAAAGCACGTACGAGGACTTTTCATAGTCACTAGCATCTGAAGCCAATAGGTTTTCTGTTTTCGGATCATAGTGTGCTAATGATTAGTCTGACGCTACTATTTTCTTCATTTATTAAAAAAAAACCTTTTGATACTTATCAGTCCAGTTCCACTTTACGCCTGTTTTAAGCAAATTGTTCAATAGAGTTCTCTAATTCTACATATTAGGTATGTAGATTTTATAATAATTTGCTAGTCTTAGAAATGCCTGTAGCCTAGTAACGTTTGTTGGAGAAAGTATGTTTTTAATTTTCCTTGCCCTCATTGATCATTTTACTATAAATAGTTATTACTGTTGTTTTTACTATAAAATGGATTTTTATAATTTCATATTGTTTTGTTTCTGTTTAGCGGTTCACTATTTACCCATAGTTAGGACCCTAACAAGTGCTAGCACCCCGGGTGAGTGTAGACATGGGAACAACAGCAATGAAGAGGTGGTTCTATGTACCTAAAAACCTCCAATCCCACGATCAGAGGCGTTGCTGCTGGATGTACTTTATCGTCATACTAAAGCGTTGGTTCATGTCTGGTTTGCGGTTGGGACTGATTTGAGAACAGGAGGTTAAGTATTTTTTTTTTCTAATACGACGAACTGAGTTCCTCATTGCAGAGGAAAAATTCAACTTTATTTCTTTGATAGTTCTCGACTTGTATACTTGAAAACAGTTGATGTTATAGAGTAACGAAAAACGGGCACAAAGTAAGAATTCATTTAACTTATATTACAAAACAAGCCCTCCCTCAAAAATTTAACTTTGCAATTAAATAAAGTTCATCATCAATCAAAATATGAAAAAGCACATTTGTAAAATATATACGCATCTTATTTCAACTAAATCTTTACGGAATGTTTCAATAATTTTCTTCGATTTGGATTCTTGTAATAAAGCCATTTTTCAACTCTCCGGTTGTGTCCACAAATGATATTTTTTCTGTCCGTAAGAAAAAATTAAGAATATGTTTCTCAACGCTGATCGATGTTGATTTCACTCAGTTCATATCGAAATCATTTTTCGAGTTACTGAATTTTTATTATGTACCCTTGATTACACAATAAATAAAAAACTAAATTAATGTCACGTTTAAGATTTTCCTAGTATTTTTCAAATGGGACGTTTTCAGTATTTAATCAATCTAATACCTATGTATATATGTTTATTGGATAGTTGCATGAAAACTATTTTCACTTTTAAATTCTGCCATATTTGATCAGATGAGGTCCAAGGTGTATAAAGAGTCGACAATTGTGCGATGCTGGTAGTCGTTGCGAGGGAAACAATTTGGAAAACAGGTTTTTTGGTCCCTGTAATCAGAATCTTTGCCATAGTTCTCAACGGGGAAATGATGAAAATGATCCTTGCTCTAATCAAAATTCTCTTTGTTTCGGATTCTTCTAATAAATCCATTTTTAAACTCTAGTTTCAATTTCATTTGAAAATGACTTTTGTCTGTGAAGAACAAGAAGTGAAAAACAAAAATCTAATCGCTGATCGATGTTCTTTTTCTTGAGTTCAGATCGAAATCATTTGCCATTATTTTTTAAATTTTAACTAAGGCTTTTAAACAATGTATTACAGTTGACTGATTATGCAAGTGAATATGTGCGTTATGGTGCAGTGGATATCAGCTCGGAACGAAAAATCAAAAAATCGAGTTCAAATTTCAGTTGAATTTATTGCATTCACTTACGCGCAAATACCTTTGGGAAAGTTATTAACCCTTTCGTTTCTTCCTCTAGCTATGGGTTAAATAGCAAGACATATTGGGTTCTAGAGACTTGATTGGCAACCCGTCTACCGCAGAAAGTAACCTACTATGGGAAAATCTGCTTAGTCACTCATGTGTCTTTCAAAACATGATCGCCCAAGCGTGTATCACGTATGGCACTTAACTGATTGAATTTTGTAAGTAAAAAAGAGTTCATGCCTGTGACATTTACAAATTTTTGCTAATATTCTGCAAATGATGGTATTCTCAATATGGGCCGAAAGCCTCTATATATTTGGGCAATTGCATGAAAACTACTTTCGATTTCTATGTGATGTTAATCCTGTGATATCTTCAGATGAGAGACAATATGCATAAAGATTCGACAGCTGAGTGATGTGGGTAGAAGGCGATTTTGAGAGTTGAAGTCGTTGCGAACGGGGGTTACACTTCAAGTAACTAGAGTAACTGAATGGAATATAAATCTATTTTGAAGAAACATATGAACGGTTCATTACAAACTTATGCATGCACGTATTACAATCATAAGACATACGCAAATAGTAAAACAATATATAGTCAACAACACAATATATGCCCGAAAAATTAATAATTTTTGAGCAAATATGAATTATATATATATATATATATATATTATGGAATTTAACGGAAATCCACGATGCTGTCATTAGCCGACATATTTGAATTTTTATTTGTTTAACATTAATATTCTTTAATGGAGTAGATATCCGCTCGGAACGACAACTCGGGGAGCCGAGTTCGAATTCCAGGTGAATACGTTGCATTCACTTACGCGCAAATACCCTTGGGAATGGTATTAATCCGTCTAAACCTTCCAGTTATGGGTTAAATAACAGGACAGATTGAATTGTTTAGCCTTGGCTGGCAACCAGTCTACCGCAGAAAACAATGCCAACCTACTGCGGGATAATCTTCTGCCCAGTCAGTCATATTTCTTTTGAGACATGATCGCCCAAGCGTGTATTACGTATGACATTTAACTGACTGAAAGGAAATATTTGAGGGGAAAGTTTGTTTATTGTTTTTATATATACATAGTTAAACAGTACATTATAATTTCTACTGGACTTAATCGTTTGAGAAATCGTTTGTAAAATAATTATCTTCCGACAGGAATCGAACCTGCAAACTCCCGCAGGGGAGCGATGACGTCTTAGGATCAAACATGTCTTTACCAATGGACCCACGGAAGATTTCATGGAAGACAAAATTAAATTTCAACTTTATATAGGTATTCTTCTGATTTTCATCGAACGATTAATGTCTGCTCAAATTGTATTCGAATGCAAACAAACTCAACCGAAGACAACATTACGGAATTTAATGGAAACCGACGAAACAGATATTAACCGAAATATTTGAATTTTTATAATGTACTGTTTAACAATATAATATATTGTTCAAGTTTTCGGCCATTTTTGAGCGATTGACACATCTGTAAATAAAAGAAAATTCTCGGTTTTAAAAATCTTGCAAAAATAAAATATACATCTGTGACACGTTATTTTTGGAAAATGAGCAAATTTAAAGTTAAATTAATCTGATTTTCACTAGTATTACTTATTTATAGCACGAAATTTAGAATAAAACTATTTCTTAAACAGTTTTGATTTTTCTGGCCTTTCCCCGTATGATTTAATATGTGATGATAGCTAGATAGATGCGAGATAAGTGTACTTTGACTAAAATTGACAAATGTTTTTTTCCTGTACGGGGAAGAAGCCGTGAAACACATGACCTTTTAATGTACACAGAAATTACCATACAAAAAAAACAAAAAAACTTCAAACACACAAAAAATAAAGAAATTAAAAATTATCTTAATACAGCGATGCGCATTAAACTTTCCAATTTTCGATTAGTAAATATAGTCTTCACTTAATAACTTAATAACCTAACACCAACAAATCTTTGAAGTATTTTAAAAATATTTTTGAAATTTTATAAATTATTATAATTAAAAAAATGCAAACAATTCTTTTTTAATTTCATTATTAATCGAAATAACTTTTTTCTTCAGAGTATAACGTCCATAATATATATTATTTATTAAAGCAATTTAAAGTTTATCAAATTAAATAATGTCATAATTTATTGTATTTTTTATTTTATTATTGGGAGCAGATTTTCAGAAATAAAAGATAAATGTTTAAAAAATAATAATAGATGATTTACATTCCCCAATGCGTCCTGCGTTTAATTAATAAAACTAATTTTCTCAGCATAATTCAATTTCTTAAAATTTCATGAATTTACATGGAGCGGGAGTAACAAATGTAAAATATATATATATTTTTACTAAGATTTTTTTTTAGAATAATAATTTCAGAAATAATTTCATTCATTTGTGAATAAGTCCTGAAAGTTTCATTAAAATCAGACAATTATTTGATTTTTGCAAGAATTTCCCAATTAATGCTTTTCACCGGTAAAAACTGAGTTACGTAATTATTACATTATCCATTGTAAACTCTCGTAACGATTTGATTACCCTCTAACGAAAATTAAAACATTTTTTGTGCTTTTTTCTTTTTGCTAAAATCTCGAACGTGTTAGAAAAGATTAATTTTTTTTAATAATTAAAAAATATTTTGATATTTCCTTAATAATAACAAATATTTCGATGAAAAAACTTCGCTTTTATTAAGTTTGGGGCCTTTTTTCTTCATACTATGCTGTTTTACAGCGATCTAGCTATATATATATATATATGTGTGTGTGTGTGTGTGTGTGTGTGTGTGTGTGTGTGTGTGTGTGTGTTTAATATTTATTCAGAAATTATAACATGGATATCTTACAATATCACTACAAAAGTAGCTATTTTGTTTCCACACTTCTTGTGTCTTGTCAAGTGATGTGGTTATTTTAAACTGAATGGTTTTAAAAGGTTAAAAACAAGCAAGACCCCTTTAATCAGGGAGGCATTATTGTATGTACAATGTGGACCAATCAGAGTAAAGCAACTTCTAATTTGGAGAATATGTGGGCAGACTAAAATTAATCTTGGTGGGCATTGGTATTAAAATTTGATTAAATTGAGATCGGCAATTATTGGTTAACTATTATATCTACTTGTTAAACTATATATATATATATATATATATATATATATATATATAAAATTTCGCAACAAAAATAAACTATTATATCTACTTTATTTTTGTTGCGAAATTTTATATACATATATATATATATATATATATATATATATATATATATATATATATATATAGTTTAACAATTTAGTAGATTTAGAAAGTTATTCATATTTTAAACATGGATGAGAAAAAACGCATACATAAATAAACCTACAAACATTCACACATAGAAAAATAGACGAGTATATTCAGAAACACTAGCAAACAGACACATATAAATTAATACACCCACACATATATACATCCACAAATTACAAAATTTAGCCTTTATCGACTTGTCAGTTAACTTTTAAACAGACTAAATTGCTACATATTGGATACAGTCAAGGCGAATTCATAGCGCTACCGGCCTTGGATGAATTGGGTCGGGATAGACATAATCATATTTCAATGTATCAACATATAAACAGAATTAAATATATACTTACGCAAAAACACAAGCTAAAGTTAAATGCTTATGCATGTGCAAAACGTCATACATATACATATATATGCTAAGCTCCATATCGTTCATATGAAGTTATTTTTTAAAAATAGTGTTTCTTTGGACAAGGAATATTATTCCACCCATACTTATATATATATATAGGCAGCAATCTTTCATTTAAACATGTTTCGTTTAAAAAAAAAAAAAAAGACCGACAAGGAAGATTTTATTAATTTTTGATTTAATTTTTCCAGTATTCTTACATGTTTCTTTTTTACTGGCGATAAGGAATGTAAAAATGTTTCATAATTTTCGATTTTCCAAGCGCTTTCAGCCTCTTCACAGGCCATTTTCAAGGATGTTATTCTTCTGGTATTGTTATGTTCTCATGTTCGACTGTAATGTAATTTTTGTGTTTTCCCCCAATTTCTTTGTGTGTGTGTGTGTGTGTGTGTGTGTGTGTGTGTGTGTGTGTGTGTGTGTGTGTGTGTGTGTTTTAAAAAGGGAGATCTCTAAAGCTATCACGTGACACGCGCGACTGGAGATCGCGTGAGCGTCTGTCTATTTTTTAAAAATAACTTTCAAAGCTTCATTTCCACTGTTGAATAATGTAAAGTTGATGGTAGGAAAAAATTGTTTGATACATAGATCCTCTCTCATAATGAGATGTTTAAAAAAAAAAACAAAAAAAAAACCAAATAGACAGACGTAACGTCAATTGCCATTTTTTATCTACTTGATTCCCATCCATCTCTTCTCTTTTCTTCGACATCCCTTGTACCTTTTTTATTCTCTCGCTGTAACCCCCTGCGCACCAGTGGCATTTCTGTTTTGATTGTGCTGAAATGATCATGAAATGATGAGAGATAGATACTGCACCCAAAAAGGCTAAGAAACGATAGATACATAGATAGATATTAAAAACTGCGATAAATAGATATGAAAAGACTGCGAAAGTTAGATAGATATATATTACAGTACACAAACCCCCACCTTCCATGACGAAGATACAATTTCCGGGACTGTGTATCTTCTCCCATCACAAATGAAGAGAGAGCTGACTGCGCTTTTATCCTGTCCAAAATGCCAAGAATAGATAGATAGATAGATAGATAGATAGATAGACAGACAGACAGACAGACAGACAGACAAATAGATAGATAGACAAATAGATAGACAAATAGACAGACAGATAGATAGATAGACAAATAGATAGACAAATAGACAGACAGATAGATAGATAGACAAATAGATAGACAAATAGACAGACAGATAGATAGATAGACAAATAGATAGACAAATAGACAGACAGATAGATAGATAGAAATAGATAGACAAATAGACAGACAGATAGATAGATAGATAGATAGATAGATAGATAGATAGATAGATAGATTATTTTCTAAGTGTTCCTTACATGTGGCACAAGACCGAAAGTATGAGGCACCCAGTGAGGATCAGACTCACTACTCAACTGTAATTGGTTCTAGCGAGACAAGCTTGCTAACCATTACACCACTCCGAGGTGCCCAGACAGACAGATAAATAGATAGATAGATAGATAGATAGATAGATAGATTGAATTGAAATGTCTATACACATTTTTTCTGTTGCAAAAGTGCAATTATTGGTTAATTTCGTTATTTTACTGGTTGAATCTGACCGATTTTCCAGTTGATCTCCATTGATTAAGACAAGAAGCTGAAATTCCCATTGTTTAAAATTAAAACTTTATTTTTATTTTCGATTTAATTTTATTAAATTTCGTTTTCCAAAAAACTCAACGTAAAGTAATCGACCAATCAAAGGAGTTTCTGTCAAGTTCTTCAGTTCTCACCGCCACTTCCAACCCCCATGTACTTTCCTTCTTTATCCTCCTCTTTTTTTTTAATGCGAAGTGGGGTGAGGTTATTTTAATCCGGAACAACTATTGAGATATCAATTTCTAACAGATATATTATTCATGGAGATTTGTTGATATATGTATATATAGAAAAAATATTATAATTTTTTTTTAATAAAATGGCTGGAGGGTTCGTTTTAAAAGCGCCTGAATTACTGAACTCCCCTTCTCATTTTCGCAAGCAGTAGACTCGTCCGCCCAGCAGAGCCTGTCAATCAAAAACAACGCGTAGAAAAGCGTACGTTAGGCTCCGCCCTCTTTAAAGTAAGTTACCGTTTTAGTTAAGCTTTCACTCAGTGTTAAATACGAAATGTCGGGGCCCACAAGAAGTCTCCGACCTTAAGAAAATGAAAGAAAGTCGTTTTACGAGGGATCTTCGGTCGGATTAGAACACGAACAAGAGAAATCTCTGGTGTTGTCAGTTTCTACTTACACGTTCTTTCAACCTAGTCGAGTCGGTATACTTATCGCAGACACACACATACATACAAGCGCAAAAAAAAAAAAATACCCACAGTATTTCGCAGTCTCCGCAAATCGAAAGAAGAGACGTTCTTTCTTTCTGCCTGCTCTCTTCCTGTAATAAAGAAAGCGAATAAACCAAAAATTGAAATAATTTAAATAATATTAAAAATAACTTAAAAAAGGGGAAAAGAAAAGTTATTTTCCCCATTTTTGCGATCGTGTTGATTTTTTACTCCTAGCGAGGCTAAAAAAATCATAAGTAAAGAAAAAGACGAAAACAAATCAATATTTGTACTACAGAAGGAAAAAAAGAATCGATCACCTGTGGATAATGACTAAATAGAATGGGAAAGCCACAAAGCAAAAGAGGTTAGTTTTTTGTTTATTTATTTGTAATTTTTTTTTTTTTAGTCTTTAAAAAAGACACGCACTTACCACTCTCATGTAAGACACGCACACACCCACACACGTAAAGAATGTTTTATCTTTTGTACGCAATGTATACACACATTTTTTTTAGACGTTACAGATCTCATTTGTCACGCTTTTTTAGAAGTAATTTATTTTATTAATGAGGTCATTTATTGTCCAATATTTATTGAACTTGAACCCCGATTTATTTTTTTTATTTTTCATTTATTTATTTATTTTTTAAGAGTAAGACATATCTGGAAAACAAATCAAATTCAAGTGTTAGCAAATTAGTAGCTCTTACAACATTGCACAACATTAACAACTATTTTTCAAAAATAAAATGTAAATATAAATACAATAATACAATTCATCCATAAAAGGGTTACTAATTTAATTAGCATATTTATTTACCGTGAACTGCTAATGAAACTTCCAGTTCCACAGGATTATTGTGACGAAGTCTTATCAGGAGGAAATTAATCTGATCGAGGTACAAAACAAATAGATTTAAAAACATGAATGAAATGAAAATAGTTTCAATCACTCGTCCAGGCTTTTTGGAGCGCCCCTCTCAAGGGAGATAATCAGGTATTTTTGTTTTCTTTTTACGAGGGTAAAGATCTTTTTTTAATTCACTCGAAAAACGAGGCGTGTGTATAGTAAGACTTTTGGATATGTCTTTGATGTTGTTTTCTTTTCCTTCTCTGTAAGAAAATTGTTATGTACGCACCTATTCGATTAAGTAAACATTTAAAGTCGTATTTTTGTCTGTCAGGTTATTTTAATTTCAGCTGTTCATTTCTCGTCATCTATACCGAAAAACTCTGTGTTGAATTGAATGCCTATCATGATATTGACGAATGTTTCAGAGTGATTATTTGAAAATATAAGACTACAATGCGTTTTCAGTCGGTTACTAATAAACGTTTAGTACGTACTTTACTTTACGGTCACTAAGTCACGTCCTCTTAAGTTAAAAGTAAAAGACTAGCATAAGAACTTAAGGAGGCAGGACGTAGTTTTTCGTTTTTGTTTTTTTTTGTTTGTTTGTTTTTTTAGTTTTTTGTTTTTTTTTTGTCTAGGACAAGAATTAATTTAACAATAAATAAAATAACTGACACTGATGATCATCTTTTTTTTAGTCATTCAATTTATCTCCAAACAGCAAATTTTGTAGGCCATTGTTTTCTTTGTTTCGTTTTTTTTTTGTTTTAGTTTTTTTATAGAAGATTTGTTATCATGGACTTTACCTTCGTTTTGTTGGATGATCTCTTCTAAACTAATAAATGCTTTGCCAATGCACAGTGGTAAGAGCAGGCTGCTGTGAATGGTACTTTTAAAGACGCGGCTCAGCTGGTAAAAACATGCACTTTTTTAATCAGCTGATTCTTGTTCGAGTCAAATTCATGCAATGACAGATTTCGATACGATCTTGCTTTCTATGTTACTGTGTTTTTTGTTGACAAAAAAATACACTGCGAAAATATTTTCACATTTGTAACGTTTTTAAACTGAGATATTGGAGTTTTTCATAAATGATGGAGAGAGTCTGTCTATGATATTGACTCTCTCTCTCTCTCTCTCTTTAATCTCATTATATCACTCTGTTTGTCTCTCTCTCTCTCTCGTTTGTTATATGATATCTCTCTCTCTCATGTAATCGATCGTTATATCACTCTGTTTAGTTTATCACTGTTTATCTCTCGTTCTATCCTGTTTTTCTCTCTCCCGCGTGTTCTGTTCCTTTGTTTATCTTGCTCTCTCTCTCTCTCTTTCTCTCTGTTCCTCTTTTACTTCTTCTCCTTGTTTCTATCGTTCTCTATGTTTCCTTTTACTCTTTTATTCTGTGCGTCTGTTTCTCCTCAGTCCGTCTGTTTTTTTTTTCTTTCTTTCTGTCTGTCTCTCATCTGTTTTGGCTTGGCAAAAAATGATGAAAACACAATCTTAATCTAATAACATACATCGCCATAATGACACGCATTTTATACTTACTCTCTAAGTCACTGTCATCAACGCTTCCTGTAACTTTTAACACGCACATAGGCAGGCAGGCAGGCACAGACACACACACACACACACACACACACACACACAAAGTCACTATAACGTTCACAAGTACACGGATACGTCATATGCATATACACATGTATTTGTTAACAGTAAGTTAAACATGCTTATTATACTGGGTGCAATAGATAAATTGTCGTCTAAAACACAGAAATGGAAATAACACTCATATTTACCAAAATTACACAAAAAACCGGTGGATGTGCGTTGTGGTACAGTGGATATCGGAACGAGAAACCGGGGAGCCGAGTTCGAATTCCAGCTGAATCCATTGTATTCACTTACGCGCAAATACCCTTGGGAAAGGTATTAAATCCATCTCTTCCTTCCAGTTATGGGTTAAATAGCAGGACAGATTGGGTTCTATAGCCTTGGTCGGCAACCAGTCTACCGCAGAAAGCAATGGCAACCTACTGCGGGATAATCTTCTGCCCAGTCAGTCATGTCTCTTTAGAGACATGATCGCCCAAGCGTGTATCACGTATGGCACCTATACTGACACAAAAAATATCTGGAAATAAACTAAAAGTAAATTTATTCAATAAAATCGCCATTGGCAACCAAAGCTTTCAGACGACTTCTGAATCGCCTGCAACTCTTTTAGACGGTCTCTTTGTTGAAGTTGGTGAATACTGCCATAATCCTTAGTTACGGATCCTCTTTGGTGTTACAAGGAGTTTTGTTGGCCTCTCTCAACTAGAAGGTTGCAGTCTGGGGTGTTAGGTGGCCAGATGTAAGGGGTGATGTGGTCGCAGAAATTGTCTGTCAGCCATGACTGAGTACTCCTTCTTGTGTGGCATGGTGTAGAGAGTCCTGTTGCTAGGCATATGGTCTCCTTACAGCCACCCTCTTGACCTAGGACAGGATTATCTCCTCAAGGCACTTGATGTCGGCCTCCGTGTTGAGTCTGAGGTCCTCACCTACAAATTCGTAAATTCGTTTCTTAACAGTAAATTTTACGAGCTTCCATACCTTCGTAATCACCTTTAGACTCAAAACTCTGAAATTTTCGAATACCAAGCAGTACAACATGCCATTTTCAAATTTCTGGTTGAGTGAATTGCGTTACGGTGCTCTTTTTTCTCACAGACGGTGCCCAACTGACCATGCTATACTGTGCAGTCGGCCAGATCAAAAACAAACAACGCACATGTGCAAAATTAAAAATATAAAATGGCGATAATTTACTTATCGCATCCTGTAAAACAGATGAACGGAACGGAGAGAGTGGGAAGGGGACCCAGATTTCTAAAGTAACCAGGCGCTGATTTGGTAATTTAGATTGAAAGATATGCATAATTTTTATTTTAAAAGATATTGAAGTCTGTGTGTGGGGTAAAGGCGAACGAGCTTCTTCTGCGGTCCATTACTTAGTTCGTAGAAAGTTTGCTCTTCGCGGATATTTTTTTATTTTATTTTTTATTTTTTATTTTTATTTTTTACGAGGTGGTGCTGAAAACTTCAGTCCAACCCATTTCCCCAAATCAGTTGTCTGATGATTGATTATTGAAATACCGTCTTTGGGGAAAGTGGGTCGTGCCAAGATCTTTTCAAAATCTCCCCACCCTTGCATTAAATGTGCGCGAAGATTTTAACAAAAAAAAAAAAAAAAAAAAAGAAAAGCTCATCTTATCTGTGTTAGTTATATATCCAGCTTGTCGCCAACACTGAAGGCTGCCCCCACCCAAGAAAAATAACAGAGTAAAAGAGAAACATATATACACAATATTTTGTTTAAATCACGACAACGTTTACAGAGGGATATCATACGTAAAGAAAAAATATCTTTCTTTACAAACATGTAGATATGCATGCATAAATAAATTGTTTGATGTTTACACCTGGTTACCAAGCTAAGTAGTGGATTCTATCCTCACTGGATGCCCCATACTACCACATCTAAGCTACGCTTAGAAAATGACCAAATAAATAATGAATTGTTTTGTGGTTTCTCTTCCCTTTACCAATGTTATTGTTAAGGTAGTACTTAGGAAAAATATTACACACCGTTACATCCATTGTCAGTTTTGACAGGAACCGAAATGTAAGAGTGAAAATAACAATAGGAAGAGGAAAAAACTTAAAAGTATCCTTTGATGTTTATTTTCTAAACACCGCTTAGATGTGGCACAAGGCCAAAAGTATTGGGTACCCAGTGAGCACCGAATTCACTACTCAGTTGTAATGGGTTCTAGCGAGCCAAGATTGCTAACCATTACACCACGTTGAGATATCCTAAGTGTCTTTTAATGACTTCAAAGTGGGGATATAATTCTCGAGAAGAAAAAGTAAAATTGCCGACTTCAAATTCCTGCCTATTGCGTTCACTTTAGCACAAAAATGTATTTAGGAAAGGCATGAATCCTTTTCTTCTCCCCGCCAGCTATGGATTAAACAAAATTTAATCAAAGGGACGATTAGTCACATTAGCCTTGGATGGCAGCCAGTCTACAAGAAAGACAACTGGAAATTCCAAATTGTGAACAAGGTAATCAAGAAATCACACCACCTTCCTTCTTTAAAAAAAAGTCATGACAATAAAGTAAATGAATCTGTGGAGAGCCATGATCGCCTGGGTCCTGAATTGACAACGGCATATAAAATTGGTGGATAATACTTTCTGTCTAAGTGCAAGCTTTACCCCCACCTTGTTGGCGATCAGTCTCGCGCATCTTCATTACTTAACTGATCGTCAGGTGAAACTACTTTTTAAAATAATTTCACCCCAAGCAAGGCAATAAAGCTTCTACGATGCATGGAGGTTACAGTGTGTTAGTGAATCTAAAAAAAAAGAAATTTGTTATTAAGAGAAGACAATAAAAGAACGAGAATTAAGACAAGATAACGATTGACATTGTGTTTAAATTTTTGAAGATCAAAGTTGACTGGGAAGCAAGAAACCGGAAGAGAATTCCCCAAGCGTGAAGTGCAATGAAATAAACTGTTAGCATAGAACTTACGATTAGATTTACTCCTTTCAACTGTAAAATGATGAGACCTTGCCGCCAATCTAGTCAGTCAGTTAAGTGCCATACGTGATACATGTCTCGAAAGAGATATGACTGACTAGGCAGAAGATTATCCCGCAGTAGGTTGCCATTACTTTCTGCGGTAGAGACTGGTTGCCAGCCAAGGGCATAGAACCCAATCTGTCCTGTTATTTAACCCATAACTTGAGGGAAGAGACGGATTAATACCTTTCCCAAGAGTATTTGCGCGTAAGTAAACGCAATGAATTCAACTGGATTTCGAACTCGGTTCCCCGATTTCTCGTTCCGAGCCGATATTCACTGCACCAGCTGCGCTTAAATTAGATAATCTAGATACCATAGCAAAGAGTTCACCCGAACAATTACCATGTAAGTATTTATATAGAAAAGGTAGACGTAAGCTACAATACAACGGTGGGAAAGGCGCTGAAGACGAGATGCCAGATCAAGACTAATAACATTGCAGTTTCTTTTTTGGATTTTATCAAGGTTCATTAAATCTATAGCAGAAGCACCAAACTAGATGTGACATCAATATTCAAATAAAAATGGTAGACTTTTGAAAATGTCAGATTCTAGCGAATCTTATTTCTTAGATTTGTTTTTATTAGCAAAACATTATTGGTTTTCTACATTCACTCAGATTCTTGATGCTAACAGATACCTTTCTGTCACATTCACCCTCGCCAGAACAGCTGACCAAGCACTTCAGCGCACGCTAACTCCATGTCCACACACCTACCCCATTTTTCTCTTTTAAAACATTAACGAGTTTGTGTCGATCATCTTTGCTCTTGATAAAGCCAAAACAATATTTCACGAGTTGGTCTAGCACCCTGGAGAATTGAGCTCACCAACCCTAGCACTTTCAAAACCTATCAAAAAAAAAAAAGAAAAAATTCAATGATTTACTTATCTTTTTTTTTTTTTTTATACAAAAACAGGTTTACACTTAGTAGGTAAGCGCTTTATATTTTTTAAAAACATTTCATTATATTTTTTTTTTTTCAATAATATTTGTTCAAAACTGTCTATGTACATTTGTTTAACAATTTACTTAGATTTTTAGCAAAGTTTAATCTCTTAAGTGCTCCTTCAACATTGCAACATTTATCGAACCTCTTCAGAACAGCAAGACATAAATCCCGAACTGCAATTTCAATAAATAACTTATGAGATGTACTTTTTTATTCTACTGCGTGGGGTTTTCTTTCACAAACCTTGTTCTTTACTATACCACCACAAAAAAGGTGAACGTGATGGTCATTCGATGCTTCCCCTTCTGATCACCGCTGTGGAAAGGTTAAACATAATGGGGGGGGGGGGGTGCTCTAACTTACTGAAAGAACAGTTTGGCGAAGTTAGATCTAATAGCTAAAACAAATAGTGAAACGAGTCTACTTTTAGGCCCGCCTTGTAACGTATTATACACACACACACATATATATATATATATATATATATATTTCTTCAGTACTAAGCAACATAGCTATTGTAAAAAATAAGGCACTTTTAAAGAGCAAACAGACGGCAAGAGCTTTTCACTGTCTTATATATATATATATATATATATATATATATATATATATACACACACACTATAGTCATCCACAGACAGATCTGTTTCGCTGTATTACAGCTCATCAGTACGGCTTAGACTCCGGTCGCTTGCTAACCCAGGATCGAAACCCGACCGAATTGGCGTCAGTCGGCGATTCTACCTTTAGGCCGCGTGCGTGCGTATATATATATTAATCAAAACGTTTAGGGAGGATGAAAAAAAAAATTCTCTATCTCAGTCTAGATTTATACTTTACTTTAGGGTTCCCCAAACAAAACTTAATGGAATCTTCATAGAACTCCAGGCATGTATAGAAAATATCAATAATAATTATTTCTTTAAAGTTGCCTTTTTTCTTCATTATTGTTTCTCGATAAGATTACTTTTAGCTTAAGATTTTACGCGTTCTTATTCTTTAAATTCTACTTCTCTTCTTATACGTGTTTGTTGTTATCATAATTTAATTGAAAAATATAGGTAATATTAATAATAAACATTAAAAATAAAAAGTAATATGCCTTGTTTTATTGAACTGGTTAACAATAACTGTGACATCATAATAATGGGAAGAAAATGTTTGATATACACAGTGTAAAAACAATACACTTCATATATACACTATTTACGGTAATGAAGCATAGATATATGACTGGAAATTGTAGAGTTTTTCGTCGTAAATCACCACGATCGACCCCTTTTAATACCTCTCCAGATATTTTATTAGCAAACGATGCCTGTGGCAATCAAGACTAGATAAAGTCTATAATTTCGAATGTTGATTCTTCAAGACATGTTGGCGCTTCCTAGTTTGAAAAATTGGCGCAATACACTCTTAGTCTTCTCTCTCTGTCTCAGTCTTTTCGTATTAGTTTCAGTCAGTTTGGCATCTCGGGTGATCTAAGGAAGTAGTTGCACATCTACTGGATTCCGAGTGTTGACTTTCCCCCACCTGGAAAATAAGCTCGTCACTATTTTCCCATCTCTTCATTTTTTCGCCCATCCTTTAAAAAACTAAGTTTATCAAATATATCTCGTTTTTCTATTTTAATCTCTCTGACTCTTTAGTTTATAACTGTAAGGAAACCAATGTATTTATCAAAGTAAATCCGTGTACGTTCATGCATTCCTCTTTCTGGACTGAGTTCGCTCGTATCTACCTTACTTATTTGTTACTTGTATCTTCCTATCTTGTTTTACCTCGGAAATATTAACCTTCAATTTGTCAGAATTCATTTCGTTCGACTCTTTTTTCTCTTTGAGCCTCGGTTTTTACATTTTTACGACAGCCGAAAAACAGTCTGTCATCGTTTTTTCCTTCACAACCGAAAGGAAATCTCACCAGCTGTTTTCCAGTCTCTGGAGACTTGAAAAATTCTTCAATTCTCAGAAGTAATGTTTCCTTTCCTTATATATGGAAAAGAAAGAATAAACACCACTTGTAACATAATGAACATGCCTACACGCGGACACACACACACACACACACACACACACATACACACATATACTCAGATACTGTGTATGTATCCGCATTATTATTTCTTTCTCATTCCACATTCTCTCATCTTTTCTTTCCCTCTTTATCTCTCCTTTGTGAGAAAAACGAGAGAGAGAGAGAGAGAGAGAGAGAGAGAGAGGCGGGTGGGGCGGGGGAGACGGGGAAAGAGAGAATGGCGAAAGGAAAACGAAAGAGACACAAGGCCGAAAGGATAACATTTTCCTTTCGTCGCTTTCTCTCTTTCTCTCGCTCTCGTTTTCCTTTCGTCGTTCTCTCTCCCGTCTAACTGTCTTTCTCTCGTCTCACTGTCGTTCTCTCGTTTTCCTTCGTTATTCTCTCTTTATTCACTCCTTCCACTTTCTTTTCTCATTTCGTCAATCAGTTTTATTCCCTTGTCTCTTCTTCCTTTATTTACCTTTTTCTTTTCGACTTCCTCATTCTCATCTTTTTTTGTCTACGCACTACTATAATACATCACCTTTATATACTTTCTCGCTTTCATTCTTCGTATTTACCTTTCTCTCATTTGTCACTCGTTCTTTTTCATTCGTCTCTCTCTCTCTCTCACTCACTCGTTCGTTATTCTCACTTTTTCATTCATCACACACGTTTTCCTTTCGCTGCTTTCTCTCTCACATTCTCCTTTTCCCATTCCCTCTCTCTCTCTCATCTTAATGTCTTTCTCTCGTTTTCCTTCGTCAATCTCCCTCTCTCTCTTTATCTCTTGTTTTCCTTTCGTTGATCTCTCTCTCTCGTTTTCCTTTTCTCATTCTCACTCTGTATCGTTTTATTTGTCACATAGTATGACAAAAGGATAAAGAAGCAGACAATCTCATTCTCTCTCTCTCTCTCTTTCCCATCAGTTTGTATTGTATCTTGTTTGTCTAATCATTTAATCTTTTCCACCGTCTCGCCGCTCACGTCTATCTCTCTCGTTCTTTCTCTTTCTCTTCTCTCTCGCCTTACACTCATCTCCGTATCTTCCTTTTTTCGTCGTTCATTCATCTCTCATTTCGTTCACTAAATCCTGAGTTGAGTGAGAATAAATAACGAAATATGATCAAAATTTATTGGAGTTAAATGGAAGAAGAATCATCATTAGCGACAGGTCTGTCTATTTTGGGAAAATAACTTTCAGCGTTGATACAACATACAAAAATACATAGACAGGCAGACGCGTCTCTTTCTATTTTTATGTGTACTCATAGATGGATTAATAAATAGACATGAAAAGGCTGCGATAGGTAGATATGAAAAGACAAAAGATAGATAGATATGGATATATTGATAGATAGATATAGATAGATATGAATGGATAGACATAGATAGATAGATAGATAGATAGATATGAATGGATAGACGTAGACAGATAGATAGATAGATAGATAGATAGATAGATAGACATAGACAGATAGATAGATAGATAGATAGATATGAATGGATAGACGTAGACAGATAGATAGATAGATAGATAGATAGATAGATAGACATAGACAGATAGATAGATAGATAGATATGAATGGATAGACATAGATAGATAGATAGATAGATAGATAGATAGATATGAATGGATAGAGATAGATAGATAGATAGATATGAATGGATAGAGATAGATAGATAGATATGAATGGATAGACATAGATAGATAGATAGATAGATAGATAGATAGATATGAATGGATAGAGATAGATAGATAGATAGATATGAATGGATAGACATAGATAGATAGATAGATAGATAGATAGATAGATAGATATGAATGGATAGAGATAGATAGATAGATAGATATGAATGGATAGACATAGACAGATAGATAGATATGAATGGATAGACATAGACAGATAGATAGATAGATAGATATGAATGGATAGACATAGATAGATAGATAGATAGATAGATAGATATGAATGGATAGACATAGATAGATAGATAGATATGAATGGATAGACATAGACAGATAGATAGATAGATATGAATAGATAGATAGATAGATAGATAGATATGAATGGATAGACATGAATAGATAGATAGATAGATATGAATGGATAGACATGAATAGATAGATAGATAGATATGAATGGATAGACATGAATAGATAGATAGATAGATATGAATGGATAGACATGAATAGATAGATAGATAGATATGAATGGATAGACATGAATAGATAGATAGATAGATATGAATGGATAGACATGAATAGATAGATAGATAGATATGAATGGATAGACATGAATAGATAGATAGATAGATATGAATGGATAGACATGAATAGATAGATAGATAGATATGAATGGATAGACATGAATAGATAGATAGATAGATAGATTGATAGACATAGACAGATAGATAGATAGATATATAGATATGAATGGATAGACATAGACAGATAGATAGATAGATAGATAGATATATAGATATGAATGGATAGACATAGACAGATAGATAGATAGATAGATAGATAGATATGAATGGATAGACATAGACAGATAGATAGATAGATATGAATGGATAGACATAGACAGATAGATAGATAGATATATAGATATGAATGGATAGACATAGACAGATAGATAGATAGATATATAGATATGAATGGATAGACATAGACAGATAGATAGATAGATAGATAGATAGATATGAATGGATAGACATAGACAGATAGATAGATAGATAGATAGATAGATATGAATGGATAGATGAATAGATAGATAGATAGATAGATAGATATGAATGGATAGACATGAATAGATAGATAGATAGATATGAATGGATAGACATGAATAGATAGATAGATAGATATGAATGGATAGACATGAATAGATAGATAGATAGATATGAATGGATAGACATGAATAGATAGATAGATATGAATGGATAGACATGAATAGATAGATAGATATGAATGGATAGATGAATAGATAGATATGAATGGATAGATGAATAGATAGATAGATATGAATGGATAGACATGAATAGATAGATAGATATGAATGGATAGACATGAATGGATAGATAGATATGAATGGATAGACATGGACAGATAGATAGATATGAATGGATAGACATGAATAGATAGATAGATATGAATGGATAGACATGAATAGATAGATAGATATGAATGGATAGACATGAATAGATAGATAGATATGAATGGCTAGACATGAATAGATAGATAGGTATGAATGGATAGACATGAATAGATAGATAGGTATGAATGGATAGACATGAATAGATAGATAGATATGCATGGATAGATATGAATAGATAGATAGATAGATATGAATAGATAGATAGATAGATAGATAGATAGATAGATAGATAGATAGATATGAATGGATAGATATGAATAGATAGATATAGATAGATATGAATAGATAGATAGATATGAATAGATAGATAGATAGATATGAATAGATATGAATGAATAGATATGAATAGATAGATAGATAGATAGATAGATATGAATAGATATGAATGGATAGACATGAATAGATAGATAGATATGAATGGATTAGATATGAATAGATAGATAGATGAATAGATAGATATAGATAGATATGAATAGATAGATATGAATATAGATATAGATAGATAGATAGATAGATAGATAGATAGATAGATAGATAGATAGATAGATATGAATGAATAGATATGAATAGATATGTAAAGATAGTTAACTGAAAAGTTCTTTGGTTCATTCTATTTCTAGAAATCAGTTTCTTCTATTATATGTCGTCTCTCTTAAAGAGGTCAACAACAATCATGGCTCTCCTCAATTACCTGTTGTGTTTAGCTCTTTTTGTTATCTCTTAAATCTTGTTATCTCATCCATTTACTTAAGCTCGACAGGTAGGTTTTCCTCTGCTCTCATTGTCTAAAATCTGTCCCGTGAGTATCCTATTTTCCAAGCAATCTTTCCTCATCATGCGTCCTAGAAATTTTGACTGTCTCCTCCTGATATTTTGAAATAAGTGTTCTTTTTTGTTTCCATTTTCTCTAAAACTTAGTCGTTGCTAGCATGTTCAGTGTATGGTATTCTCAGCATCCTTCTGTAGAACCACATTTTTATTTCTTCAAGTCATTTCATCTTCAAGTGCATTTCCAGTATTCGCAACCATACAGAGGGACTGATAAAAATCAGGACACTGATCTTTTTTTTAATACGTTTTTATTAAAATATACATAAAAATGAAAAAAAAAAAGCCCGGAGGAATGAGGACATCACAATGGTGCCTTCACGAAACTTCGAAGTCGTCATATTGCTCAGTTAAGTGACAAATCTCTCCACATTAATCATGTGTGTGTGTGTGTGTGTGTGTGCGTGTGTGTGTGTGTGTGTGTGTGTGTGTGTGTGTAGGATTAATGTGTGTGTGTGTGTTTCAATAGTATATCGTTAATTTTTTTTGCAAACATTTTAATAATAAAGCACACACACACAAATATATATATATATATATGTTTTTTTTTTTCTTTCATTCCGACCCGAAGAAGCCTATCTAAGGAAGGCGAAACACGTAGACAATAAGTTTTCCCCTTTGATTTATCCAGAATTTTGTTCTGATTTTCTATCCTACTACCACATGTAATATTTAAGAAAGTGAAGGAGCAGGTAGATTAAAACCCACTGTTCAAGCATTTACTTTTATAAAGAGTTCTCGAAACAAAGTAGAGCTTAATATTGTATTTTTTTTTTTATTGCAATGGTTTATAAACGCACAAAAATTTTCATGTTTCAGAACAATACTGTTCTTCTTCAGTTGATAGTTTAAAATAAATCACCTGAAGAAGAACAGTATTGTTCGGAAACATGAAAATCTTTTTGTAGAGATGTTTTTATAAACCATTGTAACAAAAATAAATGGTGTATCAAAAATACTTTTACAAACGTGTTGTCGTGTTCCTCACACGAAAAGGACAAAAGTTCATATAATCATGTGTCCGCAAATCCTTCGTTTTTGAGTTGTTAAGTTTAAAGAAAGACTCGAGTCCATTACCATTCACGTGGCCGTATGTAAAAATCATGTCTGCCTGCTCATGATATGAATATCCTGCCATTCTTAAACGGAACAATCCTCAGTTAACTCATTACTACACACGGTAAACATTGATGACACTATAGCCACTAATGTACATGAATGACAATGTAACCTACTTTACATGAAAAAACAAAACGAAACAAAAAAAACACCGCCATCTACCGTAAACTTTAAACTTAATAACTAAAAAACGAAAGACTTGCGCACATATGTTAAATGGACTTTTGTTCTAGTTATTGGTGAGGAACCCGCCCGAAATTTTGTAAAAGTATTTTTAATACTGTGTGTGTGTGTGTGTGTGTGTGTGTGGCATATAGAATTTTGACAAACATTTTAAGAAATTTGACAAATGGAAAAAGTTTCCTTTGATTACGCGTTTCGCCTTTCAAGGCTTCATCAGTTCCAACAACGAAAGAAAGAAAGAATCGTATGTATGTGTAAAATCGGTACTTTTTTCCCTAATTTGATACAAAAAAAATTCTGAGAAAACTATATTATCAACTTTAGACATGAACTAAGAATAATAAAGAAGTGTGTGTGCGCGCGCGCGCTCGTGCGAGAGAGAGAGAGAGAGAGAGAGAGAGAGAGATTCGATTATCTGGTCGTTGCCTCTCTAGACTTTGCGAAACCGACATGTAATTCTTATTCTTTTGTGAACGAATTTCTCTAAAACTGCCTGACAAGATGAAAGAAGAGCATGAGAATCAATTTCTTTTTTTCTTTTTCTCGCACTCGCACACGGAGAAAAGTGAATGGATATTGAATTGAGAATTGAAATCGAAATCAATAGCAAGGAGGTACTGACGAAAAGTTAGGAAAAATGAATCAATGAAAAACAAATACTTAACCTTCGACCTAAATTCAAATGCCTTTTGTAATAGTCGCTTTTGGCGTGTCCAGAACGATGAAAGAATACTGCTTACTAAAGAATGTCATGCATTTCGTTGGAAAGAGCTGTTAAGATTCAAATGTGTAAAGTAGGCGTGTGTGTGTGTGTGTGTGTGTGTGTGTGTGTGTGTGTGTGTGTGTGTGTGCAGGCAGGCTGATTTGAAAAGTAACTTCTTGTTTTAAAATACTTATAATTTATTTATTAACAATAATTTTCAAAAGAAATTGATATGAGTGAAAAGCGTTTACCATGAGGCTTTATGTAAAATTCAATGTCGGCACCAGATTTCATTAATTTCTCGTACCGCCCAGGAATCGCTCAGCTGATTTCACCAGAAAATCTTGTCGTATGGTTCTTATATTCAGCCTTCAATTTTTTAGTTTGGTAGAACAGTTGCTCCTTTAACCAACCTCAAAGAAGAAAGTTACAGGGTTTCTGGCTGGCTACTCATACATAAAATAGGGAGATACTTTTCAACCACATTTTATGCATACACACACACACACACACACACACACATATATATCTCCTCTCTATCATAATAAAGACCGTTGTGTATTTATTTGTGTGTATATATTATTTCGTTTCAGTGTCGGCTCAGTTCATTCTCTTTACTACCAGTTATTAAACTTTACTACCAGTGATGAATGCTCTTGTCGCCTGTTTGCTCTTTAACAGTGCTTTATTATTTTTGCAATAATTATGTCGTCGAGTAGTGAGGAATATATATATATATATATACTCTCCTATCACGCTCAGCTGTTTGTACTTTTTTCTTCTTATGTCGTAATGTAAGATACTCAATAATATGTACATCGACTTGAATAGAATAAACAAAGAACATATAGAAAATATGTGTCTTTAATCTACCATGTTTCACTTTAACAAGCTTCTTCAGATTATTTTAAAGCTTGTTAAAGTGAAACACGTTAGATTAAACACTTTTTCCAACACGTTCTTTACTTATTCTATTCATGTTTTGGATTCCGATCCCTATATTCAACTCATTTTGTCCGTACATCAATATATATACGTTGCCGTCATGGGCCCACTCATGTGTGTGTGTGTATATATATATATATATAGAGAGAGAGGGAGAGACAGATGTATGTTGAAGTAATTTATAGCTTCTCGGATTGAGGAATCAGATAGTTGTGTTCGTTTCATTTTTTGCGTAAAAATTCCTTTGATTTCAAGAAGTTAAGGTGATAGTGTCTGAGGAAGACTCCACGTGGGAATTTCTTCCACACCATAGTTGTTCTTGGAGTCTAACATTTTTCTTACTAAAACGAAGCGAACGACGGTGATTCAATCCTGTGTAAGTAGTAAGGCGAGTGTTGGATGGGAATGTTTGCGGTGGTAACATGATAATAGGTGCCGTTATCTTATTTAAATTATTAGTTGCTTTTTTTTTTTTTTTTTGATACGTCCATAAAATCAGTATCATCAGCATTGTACGTCTGTTGTTTTCTTTTTCAAAATCGTTATCTCGGTAAACAGTAGTCAAGGATTTAATGAACTTTAGTATTAATGTGTAACGTTTGTTAAACTGCGGAATGAATGCAGAACTGCATGTGCGTTTTATGCTTTTACGACATTTCTCTCTTTTCAATTCCTCTTGTATTATATAAGCCAGTTAAGTACCATACATGATCTGTATCTGGGACACGTGGTGAGGAAGAAGGGCTTGAAAAATCTGACACTCACAAGGCGGATAAAGGGACAGGAGAAACCAGCGTGTGATATACTTGATGGGCTCGAGCAAATTGATGGTAGTGGAGGGTTTTGGGAGAAATAAGACAAAATTTATTAAGGAGTAGGAGGGCAATGGTGCATAAAAGAAGTGTAGCCTGGGGTGGGGATTAGTAAATTAGAGAACTCATCTGATGGGAAAAGCGACGTAAAAGGTTCATTCGGTGGTCGTGCCTGAATCGCCTCCGAACATCTGTTGGTCGCTGTAGAGTCAACCTTCAGAAATGTGGGATATGCTACTGATGATGTTCCCAGCTATTAAATGCTGGTAATTACAAACTATCGAGCATGTTGTAATTTACATCAATCTTGAAGATTCATGCATATTTGTCGACCCTGAAACCTTAAATCCCCAGGTAAGTTTGTATGAGTGTTGTGTAGTGACTCCATAAGAAGATCCGTTTTGTTTATTTACATAGTTTTCTTGTTCATTTTTGCGGGTTTCTGCATCCTTTTGTCTTTATATATATATATATATATATATATATATTCGAAAATCAGTTATTATAAATTGCCTGAAGATACCGAAAGGTTAAAGCCTAGGTTCCGGAAATAACTCATTTCCAAATTGAAGAATATTAAAAAGTCCTACAATATAAATGTACTGAACACTTTTAATACAATTGAGTATTGGTCTAATTTTATTATGACAAAAACCTAATATATCTCAAGAGGGAGAAATCCAAGAGCCGAGTTCGAATTTCAGTCAGATTCGTTGCTTTTACTTACTCGCAAATACCCTTGAGAAGTTAGTAATCCGTCTCTTCTCTCTCCTGCTATGGGTTAAATAGCAGTACAGATTAGGTTCTATAGCTTTGGTTGACAACCAGTCTACCGAATCCTACTCCTGGAAAATCTCCTGCTCAGTCCATGTCTCTTTCGAGACATGATCGCCCAAAGCGTGTATCACGTATGACACTTAACTGACTGATATAACCCAACAATTTTAGCGTTCAATCACAAAAATTGGCGAAAAAAAAAAAAAAAAGGAATGGCTTGCAGCGAAACTCTGGTTATGAATGACTCCTTACCATTGGAATACTGACGTTTTTTTTGTTGTTTTTTTTTTACCGTTTAGTCAAGGTCCTTATATCTTTTTTTCAATTCGATTTTGCTTTTCCATACTCCTATCAGAAAAAAAAAATTGAAAAAGAAAAAGGCCTATAACTGGATTTTGAAATTTGCAAACACGCACATCGGTGCCAGCTAAATCGATGTTTATGTGAAAGTTTAATCTCGCTAACCAACGTGTGTGTGTTCAATTTTCATTTTCTTCACTTACTGAGACAATTTTGTGTAGAGTAAGTACCTTATCTATTTCAGTCTCTTCATGCTTGTCCATCTATTTCAGCTTCTACGTATCTGTCTTTTTTCTGCCTCTCCGTGACTGTCTGTCTTTTTTCGGTCTCTTCATAATTATCTTTTGAATATTCTAATACAATGAAAAACAGGAATGGTCCACTTTCAGGAAATTCATGTATATATGATATGTCTTTGGCTTAACAGGAAGGCTTTTATTTTCAGAGTTACTGGTAAAATTAAATTCTTATAAAATGCCAACTTAGTATTCTTGTGATTCTATATACAAAAGACCTTTTTCGCTTTATGAATCAGTTTTTCATAGATATGCAGAAGTAATGAGATATCCCTTAATTTCCTTCTCAAAATAAGTTAATACACATACCCCACCGATATTTACACAGACATACAGTTTCTCTCTCTCTCTCTTTCACACACAAAAGTGCAAAATATGTATACGCAGACACCAGACGCTCACGCAGACACTCTCGGCAAAGAAGAAAGTGAAATCGTCTAGACGTATTTTCATATTGTGGGTGTTCTCCAACTTTCTCTTTTTAATCTCGATCTACAGTCATTAAATCTAGCCAAGACCAGATGGTGAAAAATAAAGCCCTGCCTATCTAGAAAATCAGCATCCGTACCCCCCCCCCCCCCCAACCAACAAACACACACACAAACTTACTTTTAAACACCGAGCACTAGGAGCAATGACGCCTGTGTGTAAATATTAATGTTGCTGGTTACATGTCGAGGTTTTAATATAGAAAATATACTTTTGCCCTTGGGCGTAATCTCATGTTTTCATATTTCTGGGTTATCCATACTTCAGCTGTCGCACGTGACGCTAGTAAATTTAAGCACGATTTATTATACGTTTCAGAAAAATTGTTTCACTACCTACTTAACCTTTAAAATTGGAGTAGATAGATCTATCTATCGCCCGGTTCACACTCCACCCACGTCTATTGAACAGGTTAAGAGGCTCATCCCTTGTTCCCTGTTTAGGATGTGGTTTCCGGCTTTCTCTTTTCCAATCTTTTCACTCTTACGTAGTCCCCTGCACATCAGTGGCGTTACCGACTTGCTCGGGGTGATACGATTAAAAAAAAACCCAAAAAAACTGAGTTGACACCCGCTATAAATAACGTACTTTTTTCACTATATTTAAAAAAATATTTATTTTTTTAATCCGTAATCATTAACTTTCATCACATCCTATAATTTCTATTAAATCTTCAATTTTTTTTTCTATTAAGAAGTGTCAATTATGGCGTAATCGGTGATGATTTTCGGAGACCGTGTAAAAAAAAAAAATAAATAAATAAAATAACTTTAAGCAGGCAAAATTATTACTTTTTATTATTTTATCATATTTTTATTTCAATTAAAACTTAAAAATAATTCAGTTATTGCATTCCGTTATAAAATTCAAAACATGTTTCATTGCTAGTATAATCAACCTATCTGAGCAGCTGAGCGAAAAGCTAACACAACCACTTGTAATAATACCAAATATGAACTGAAGGCAATAATTATAACAGCATTCACCAACTTAAACAAGGAGACCGTCCAGGAAAGTTGCAGGTGATTCAAAAGTCGTCTGGAGACCATGGTTGAAGTCAATGGTGATTTTATAAAGTAACTTTACTCTTCAGTATTTGAAGAGATTTTTGTATAGTTGTGGTAAAAATATATCTGTTAAAATGCGATCTCAGTGTTATTTTCATTTTTGCTTCATTTAGACAAAAATTTATCTGTCGCACCCTTTGTGTGTGTGTGTGTGTGTGTATATATATATATATATATATATATATATATATATATATATATATATTGGATCTTATCTCCTCTGTAATTTTTTTCACAGAGCGATATTGCAAGCCCCACCATTGCCTACGTTTGACTAGTTTTTGACTCGTTAACAACCAAGGATGAAGGCTCGATTCTGCTGACATTATTTTCCTGTAGCTGCGGTAGGAGAGAGAATAAATATTCTTATTTCTCCTAAGTTATAAGTGTGAAGTGAACATAAAAAAATCTCAATTAAAGCTATAGCTCACCGAATCTATTTTTCGTATTTTTAACCATCTCGTCACATGTAATGACTCGTTTACTATTCTGCTCGTCTTTTTGGCCACCTTGTATTCACTTACGCGCAAATACCCTTGGGAAAGGTATTAATCCGTCTCTTCCTTCCAGTTATGGGTTAAATAGCAGGACAGATTGGGTTCTATAGCCTTGGTCGGCAACCAGTCTACCGCAGAAAGCAATGGCAACCTACTGCGGGATAATCTTCTGCCCAGTCAGTCATGCCTCTTTCGAGACATGATCGCCTAAGCGTGTATCACGTATGGCACTTAACTGACTGAATCCCGGTTCAACACCCACAGAGCCACTTTGTGATTTATTCTACAGCTATGTTAAGCTAACCTTAGTTGCAGTTTCTAAGAGAGCCTATATTGTGGTATGATCATTAAGTGAACAAGGCCAGTGCGTTTGATTACTTGATCACGATATCTTGTTGCCTCGGGTATGAACTCTTTTTCGCTCTCTCACTCTCAATTCAGTTCACTATCCATCTCAGACAATGCATGACAATTCGCAGATAATAAAGAAATGAGATCAATGGAGAGGCATGATCGCCTACTTTTTGCAAGGAAGTGGCGTTAGCGAAAAGAACTATTCTCCAACCCAGCATACCTCAAGAGTGGCTGATCGTAATTTTTACAATCACCTCACTCTCAATGAGTATAGCTCTCCTGACTTGAACCTCTGGACTACTGTCTCTATGCCATAGTTGATGCGGAGCGCAGTCAGTGATGTGATGAGATGGTCAACTTGAATCACCTGATCCAGGAACTCACTCGTTTCCGATTCCGCATCGAAGTTAAGGGCGCCTTAATTAGGTAAACTTTTTCTATTTTTCTAAGTCGAACATGTGGAGATTTTTTAAAATCCTAATTCAGCTCCTGTTGAATGTTTTTATTTTTCTTCATGTTGTAAATGTTTTTACTGTATAATACTCGAGACTAGGTCACCCTTTTTGTTCACCAAAATTTTTATAAAAATCAGGGGTGCGACCTATACACTATGCCTCCTAAAGAATCTGAAGTTGCATTTGGCGTATCAGTAATTCGGGTGAGTTCTTTGACCACGACCATAAGCGAATGCAAGGGAGAAAATTAACTTTTCCCTGATAATTCAATTTTACGCAGTCGCCTCTAACAACAGTACCGCGTTATTTTTTAATTTTTTTTTTTAATCATATCACCCCGAGCAAGGCGGTAACGCCACTGATGTACAGGGGGCTACATAAGAGTGAAGAGATTGGAAAAGAGAGAACCGGAAGCCACATCCTAAACAGGGAACAGGGGATGAACCTCTTTACTTGTTCAATAGACGTGGGTGGAGTGTCAAACTGGGCGATAGTTTAGTCTATCTACTCCAATTGAAAAAAAGAAAAGAGTGAAAAGGTTGGAAAAGAGAAAGCCGGAGACCACATCCTAAACAGGGAACAAGGGATGAGCCTCTACACCTGTTCAATAGACGTAGGTGGAGTGTCAAACCGGGCAATACATCGAATAAAAGCGCTCGAACTGTACTGCCCATATTTACCATTTATTATCTGATTTACGACGATAGACTATACTTTTCAAGTGATTTTATGGCTGAAGCAATTACTGATATTGACATTTTCGTCTAAACAAAGTAGATTCGCCCTCGAGATGTAAATATCACGCAATTACAACCAATCGCTCTTTTGTTTAAATAAAGTTTTGAAATAAAGGTAAATATTTATCAAATATTAGTTATAATGATGTTAAAAAAACGGGTCATGTAACTTCCAAGATTATTGCGATTAATCTCTGAATCAACTGCAAATAACCACTTAGATCTGATGCGACCTATACGCCAATATAAACTGTAATTAATATCTCCACCTGTCTTTGTGTTTAAAGATTTTAAGCGACTTCGTTTTTTTTTTAAGCTTATAAACACCGAATACGCATATAACCGGGTTTTAAAAATGTCAACATTTGCATCTACTTAATTGTGCCTTTGCGTGTGTGTGTGACAGAGACTTCCGACATCTGCATATTTTTTTTTTCGTTTCTGAACATTTATATAGTGGCAGTCTTAAAAAGTAAATTAATAGTTTATTTCGACAAATGTCTTCCATTGAAAGTTTATCTTATGCACCTTAAAAGTATTAAAAAATGACAACAATTTTAAAAACAAAAGAATGTTTTTAAAATAGAAGATAAATTTGTTGGCTTTAGCACTGTACACCCGGGAAAATTGACCAAATAATCAGTCAGTCAATTAAGTGCCATACGTGATACACGCTTGGGCGATCATGTCCCTAAAAAGACATGACTGACTGGGCAGAAGAGTATCCCGTAGTAGGTTGCCATTACTTTCTGCAATAGACTGGTTGCCAGTCAAGGCTATAGAACCCAATCTGTTCTCTTATTTAACCCATAACTGGAGGGAAGAGACGGATTAATACCTTTTCCAAGGGTAATTGCGCTTAAGTGACTGCAATGAATTCAACTGGAATTCGAACTCGGCTCCCCGATTTCCCGTTCTGAGCCGATATCCACTGCACCACAATTCCAAATTACTCAAAAAGTGTGGAACAGACGTGAAGATTCGAATTGTACCCTGTTGTCACAGTAATGCACGCGAGGTATTACAGAGTAGGTGCTGAAAATTCTCGGCCTGACAAAGTACTTCCTTCCAAACTTTTGATGTTTGTTGATTTAGTCAGAAATAGTCTGAAATCCCCCAACAGTGCATCACCGCCGAGCAATGCTTAGCAGGAGATACTCACAGATAATGACAACTGAAATCGGTATAATTCTCTCTGACTATTCTTGGAATTTGGTCAATATTCTCGAGTGTCTTCTTCCTCTATTTGTCGCGTACATTCAGGGCGTGGGCGATCATGACTCTCCACAATTTCCTATCCCTTGTGAAACTTAATTTTTCTCATTTTGCTAAGGCACTCAGTCCCCGTTCTGCTATCCATTCAAGCAAAAAGCTCGTCAGGTAGGGGAATCGTTGCCTTTCCCCATCTCGCTTGCACTTAATATGCCACGTGAGAGTTAAAATTTCCAAGCCCTCTTTCCTCATTGTGTTTCCAAGAAATTTCAGATGTTTCTTCCTGATATTGGGTATATGTGTCCTCTCTCCTTGTTAGTTTCTTTAGAATTTATTCGTTGCTTATTCGCTTCGTCCATTGAATTCTCAGTATCCTTCTGTAGAACCATTCTTATGTCAGCAGTTTTCTCTTCATCTGCCATATATGAGGATGCATATCACATAGTCCAACATTCTTACGATTTTTTTTCTATTTCTTAGACCTTTGCTTAACTTTTGGAATTCATCTTTCGCTATCTAATGCGCGTTCGGATTTCTGTGTCGCATTTTCCATCCTGTTAAAGCAATTCCCAGATATTTAAACTTCCGGTTACTTGTTTGATGTTGACCAAGTGTAGTGGGTTAAATTCAGCAAATGTCATTTAAAAAAGTACATTTTCCAAAATTATATGTAACTTAGAAATTATGTTGATGGGGAGGAATAGTGGATAGTTGAGAACTTTTCCGTACATCTACTAACGTTAGAATGACACATGATCAAAAATGTTAGATTTTTTATGTACTATAAAAAGTTTGAGTGCGTCTCAAGATAGTTTCTATTAAAATTGTTATGATGAATGAGTTTGGTGATATGAATGAAAAGAGGTTGTAATAAGTAAATTATAAGGATAAGTAGGATAGATAACGATTGAACATTGATTTGGAGAGGTTAAGATTGTGTTTTTATGTAAGAGACTCCCGTGTGTATAACCATCCACAAGGGCGTTTCACAATGGAGCCGTTCTTGGGAAAGGGTAGTGTGCATCCTCTTACAAGACCGACCTCTCTGCAGTAGTAATTATATCTGCAAGTTTAGGTAGCTAACAATTGCCGGACTTTCCACCGTCTTTATTAAATGGGATTTTGTAAACATTACTATAAAAATAATCCCTTGATATCCAAACCGTATTTTTTTTTAGAGCAAAGAGCGACACGTGAACTGCATGCTGTACGTAAACCCGTGGCTTCTTTGTCTGGTGAATGGCAAGCATAATTTCATGAGCATAATGTTCTTTTATGTGCCGTACCCCTTCAGGACGTGGGTGATCATAGCCCTCTACATCTTCCTGACCCTTGTAGCTTTTACCACCTTTTCTCTTGGTAGTTCTCTCAAGCCTATCGTTGCTTTCCCATGTATCTCTTCCCTCTATCCATTCTGTGAGTATCAGATTCTCTAAGCCCTCATTATGTCTCCCAAAAACTTCAGCTGTCACGTTCTAATTATAAGTTTCCTTTTCGGTTCCATCATCTTCAAAACCTTGTTCTCATATTTGGTCCATAATATTCTTAGCATCCTTCTGTAAAACCACATTTCGGTTGCTTCGAGTCTTTCCTTCATCTTTGAAGAGATTGTCCAGCATTCGCTACCATAATTACGTTTATTAAAATTTTCTGTTTCAATCTCACTTGTTCACTTGCACACTTTCTCAGACGGAACAACGTACATAAACACGAATTAGCTGCAAGGTTTACTGAATTTTGTAGCATGCATTTCGTTGAAGATATAACGTTTTCAGTATTTTAAACGATAGGCGATTTTCACTAAGGATTATCATACGTGTTAACAGCTTTTATTTTTGAAACAGGAAACGTTCATGTTATCCTTTTTTTTAATTTTCCCTTAAAGGTTTTCCTATAATCAAATGAATTAGCAACAAATCACTCGCAGCATTGATATCATAAGACCTCAAGGTTTTAAACCACTCATTTTCGATCTCTAAGTTTTAAAGTGTATTTTAAATGTAAAAAAAAGTTTTACTGAAGCTTTCATTTTAGCTTTAACTGAAAGGTAAATGATTTCTATTTCCAGTAAGCAAAATACTCTGGTGCATTTCAAATAGAAATTATATTGATTGGAATCTCAACATTTTAACAGTTTTCAATAGTTATCAATTTTCTTCCATTTTTGACAGATTGACAGGTTTGTAAACAAAAGTTAATTATCGGTTTTAAAAATCTTGAAAAACATAATATACATCGGTGACACGTTATTTTTGGAAAGTTAGCAAATTTAATGTTAAATTAATCTGATTTACACAAGTATTACTCGTTCATAGCACGAAATTTAGAATAAAAGTATTTCTTAATTACCGAGGATATATTTTTCTGACGCGTTAAGTGATTAATGACAGCGAAATGTGTTGACAAGCTAAGTATGGTTGACCAGAATTCACACAAATTTATGAAACCTAAGTGAACGTTTCGTAAGAACAACTCTTGAAAAGTGATCTTTTAATGGTATGTAAGTTATGACATTCCATACTACAAAAAAGTAAATAAATAAATAAAAATAATTATAATTCTAAATCTTGGTGCGTGATTTAAGCTTTTTAATATTCGATTAGTAAAAATAGTCTTAACTGAATAACGTAATACAAACAGCCATTGGAAGAAACTTTATAAATTATTATAATTCAAAAATAAAAATAAAAACAATTCTTGTAAAAATTAATTATTCATCAAAAAAATTTTTTTCGAACTAAAAAAGGAAGCGAACTTTTTTTTCAATTTCTAAATCAGATGCTTATGGGTAAGATCTTCTGTAGAGTAAATGGGCAGAGGTACCTTCAAGGAAAGATTACCTTGAATTTTTTTAGTCGTGTGACCTGTCTTATGAAGAGCCATATCTCATGCGGCCCACTGCTCGTAAGATGTTGCCCCCGTGCCTGTTCGAGATGGAAGCTGTCCTTTTCTCCGAGTTTCTTTTGCCTCAAAGTAGTCGTCGTCACAGCTGTTATATGCGTTGACTGCTCTGTGTATAAATATCAGTAGGGTAGGAAGCGGGTGGGAGGTAGGCAGAGAGTTTCTGGGTGCGCTAACATAGACATCAAACGGAAAAGCTGACATCAAGCGTATCAGATAGCGAACATCTAACATGGTTTTCTTTCTAGTTTGCCGAACGCACTTATGTTTAGTCATTTCGCATATATATATATATATATATATATATATATATACACGCATCACACATAATGTAAACATGGTTATTGTAAATACTCATGTCTGTGTAGTTTGTTCAAAAACATCTATCTATCTATCTATCTATCTATCTATCTATCTATCGTGCTTGTAGGATGTATTATCGTATTCGAAACAAAAGTGAAAATAATGAGACAAATTGGAAAAGCTATAAACAACGCGTTTCGCCAACAGCATCTGCTCATTTTGGCTTCTTCAGGCTAGAATGAAAAATGGTTCGAACTTATTTTTCTTAGATACAGTTTTGTGGTTTTCATTCTGAACTGAAGAAGCAGACGCTCCCAGCAAAACGAATTATATATATATTCTGAGAAAACGGTAATGCCACCTATTAATATACATATAATATCATTCAATATATACCAAAACAAAGAATTTCTCCTAATTGTGCACTTTGCTCGATAGTAATAAGTATAAAATTTTACAAATTAAAATTTAAAAAAATTTTTTTTTTTTTTTTTTTTTTGCATAAATGTTCATTACAAGGTTAAAGAGTCACTCGAAGCAGGATGGGGGCTACAGAGTAAGATGCACTGTTACATGGGGATATGTGGGGAAGATAATTCTTGACCATAGACTTGAACGGATTAAGACTTTAGTGATCGGAGAAGCACTCTCGTGGGAGTCGGTTCCACAAATAAAAAAAATCGTTTTTGTTTGTATATATATATATATATATATATATATATATATATATATAGACAAATTTTTGTTTAACCTTTAGCACAGTGCATTATTAATATTACTTCCCTTTCTACTGCATTTTTTATCATGGCATCTCAATTGCATTATCGTTATTAATTTCACTTACTTTCTGTATGAAAAACATCTATAAAATTCAAATCCACTATTGTTCAAGGCTCAGTCACCTTCAGTGGCAGGATAAACTTATTGTACAGTAAATGAAGTCACATACAGCGTGATAAAGGTTAATTATGTGTGCTTGAGGTTGGCACATATTTTAGCAGTGTATCACCGCGTGCGCGTTGTGGTGTAATGGGTATCATCTTCAATTGAATTCGTTGCATTCCTTTCTGAATCCATGTCTTCTCCCTCTACAGATTGGGTTCTATAGCCTTGGTTGGCAACCAGTCTACCGCAGAAAGCAACCTACTGCAGCAAAACTCGGAAGAAACATGATCGCCTAAGCGTGTATCACGTATGGCACTTGACTGAATGATCACCGCAAGTACATAAAAAAATTGTTGTTTGTAAATACAATGCGTTCATGCACATTTTCTCAGACTTTTCCTGTACAAGGCCCCGATATCTGTGCCCCCCCCCCCGTGTCAATAGCAATGGTCTATGATACACGCAAAATATTCCGCCTCTTTGGAAATATACAGTGTGTGTGTGTGTGTGTGTGAGATATGCATGTGCATTATTACAACATTTCTGCAATATTTGGTGATCACTTTCAACTAATCGTCTTTCTGAATTAATCATAGCACAATAACTAACTTCCGTTTTCTCCGACAGCAAGGCCTCTGAATTATAAGTTGTGAGAAGCATGTAACAACCTATTAATTACTGTTGTTCTCAGGTCCACGCTGACGCGCAGTGGTAACACTTTTTAGGGTCCCAGTTATGGGTAAATGGTTCATACCCCCCTGAGATCAAAACACTATGAAAGTATAAAAATAGACTTTTATAGAAAGATATACATTTCTGAAGGAAAAGAATTGTGACCAGCAATACATTTTTGAAGACATCTTCAGTTTTCTAAAATAAAGAAAAAAAGATAAAAAAAAAATTTTTCATCAAAATCTGACTAAATCAACCTTCTCATTATAATTGAACATTACAAATCACCTTAAAACCCCACATTTTTGGCATTAAACCGTTAAACAAAACTCACTCAAAAACTCTTCTGTTTTCTGTTGGTCGTTCTTGAAAAAAAAAACACTTATTTCACCGTGGTTATGAGGCGCCTTTTTTAATTCTTACCAATTTCCAATTATGAAACGTGATCAGCCGCATTTATATCGCTATCGGTAATTACAGTTTCCGTTTTACTCTCCTCAGGCCTCGTAAAAATCCCCTGCTGATTGTCAGAACGGCTTTCCACTACTTAACACGTGGCCGGTAATAAATTCGCAGGAAAAGTCACAATTTTAACTATGAAAAAGTGACAATTTATAGTGATCGGTAATAGTTCTGTCGGGTGCTTCATGAGTATAGGTCTGCTCTGTTTGCAAGAGAAATTCATAGTAAATCGATCCAACCTCTAAAATATGTTTTTTTAAAATTGGCATGATCACATACTCGATATATTTCACATTAAAGCAGTCTATCTCGATCGACCCGATTTTATGTGAAGAAAGTTTCAATTTCACATTAAAAGGTTCTTGAATTTTCAATTTCTTTATGAAACAGGGATTTTATCCACATAAGAGGCTGGGATTTTATCCCCGTTTGCTAACCTTTCTGTTTTTTTTTTGTTTTTTTTTTACCGTAACTTTTTTCTTCTGATGTTTTTTTTTACCTGTGACTTTTATTTTATTTTTTACTGTGACCATTTATTTTACCTGGATTCATTTTCCGGTCTTTTCTTTCCTAATAATTTCTCCAATTAATAAGCACATTTTTTGCTTTTTGGGGGAACGACTGGGTTAGTGCTCTCTGCTTCCGAGCAGAGAGCACTCTCTACCCGAAGGCAGAGTGCTGACAGTGTCATAGAGTCGTCAGTCTAGTGACGATGACTCTTAAGTGACCATGACGATCAACCTGACCTAACACCAAGAATTCATATACTCCTGCTGATATCGTCTTACTGCAGTTGCCTGAGAAAAAAAAAACTTTGAACTGTAGCCAGTTTGATGCTAGTGCCCCAACTTTTTGGACAGAGTGTGGCAAAATTGATGTCCTTCCCCCCCCCCCTTGTCTTGGTAGTTATGACAATGTGGAGCAAATGATCATAGGATCTAACGCCAACAGACTTTCTTGTAGGGTGAACTGAAAGATTTTGTTTACAGGCTCAAACTGAAAACAATTCCTAAATTGCAACAAGCAATTTGTGATTTTATTTTTTTTAAATTAATGTAGAAATGTGTAAAATTGTAAAAGTATGACTGATAAGGTTCAATATTGTATTGGGCATGAAGGGAGGGTGAAACAGTTTGTTAATCATAACAAATCATGTTATTTTGATGTGATAATACTAAATTTTCTTAAACTGGTATAAACTATCGCCCGGTTCACACTCCACCCACGTCTATTGTACAGGTGTAGAGGCTCATCCCTTGTTCCCTGTTTAGGATGTGGTTTCCGGCTTTCTCTTTTCCAATCTTTTCACTCTTACGTAGCCCCCTGCACATCAGTGGCGTTACCGCCTTGCTGGGGGTGATATGATTAAAAAAAAAATTATTGCTTCTACTTAAGTGTTCGATCTTCTTTGGTATTTACAGTTTAGTATACAGTCTACCTTTACTTTTGCACTTTAATGTGCAGCCGACCTCCACTCAGTCAAGTTCCGTACGTGATACACACTTAGGTGATCATGTCTCGAATGAGACTCGGCAGAATATTTTCACGCAGTAGGCTGCTATTTTTTCTGTGGTAGACTGATTGGCAACCAGAGCCATAGAACTTAAGCTGTCCTGCTATCTAGCCCATAGCTGGAGAGAGAAAAAATGGATTTCTCAAGGGTATTAGAGCGCAATAAAATTCAACTGGAGTTCGAACTCGGCTCTCCGATTCTTCGTTCCGAGCCGATATCAACTGCGCCACAACGCACATATATTACAAGAACTTTATACAGCAGGATGATAAAAATAAATTGAATAATGATTTACCATTAATGACATACACTTAATCAGAAGAACCAGATTAAAAAAAACGTCTAAATAGTACATTATGGTGGAATTCATTGTTGCTACAGTTTTAGAGTTAGTAAGTCAGTTAAGTGCCATATGTTGCGGGCGATCATGTCCCTTTCGATCCGTGACTGACTTGGCAAAAGATTTCCCAGCAGTAGGTTGCCATTTCTTTTTGATTGGCAACCAAGGCTATAGAACCTAATGTAGGTACTTCCACTCATTTTCGATAACTAACTTTGAAATTGAATTTTTAAAAATATAAAAAAAGTTTTACTTGAAAGCTAAATGATTAAATTTATTATTTCCGGTAAGCAAAATACGCTGGTATATTTCAAACAAAACTTATATTGATTGGAATCTAAACATTTGAGATTTGATTTTTTCTTTTTCTTCAATTTTTCGGCCATTTTTGAGCAATCGACACATTTGTAAAAAAAAAGTTAATTTTTGGTCTTAAAAATCTTGCAAAAATAAAATACACATCTGTGACACATTGTTTTTGGAAAATTAGCAAATTTAAAGTTAAATTAATCTGATTTACACAAGTATTTATTATTTATAGTATGAAATTTAGAATAAAACTATTCTTAAACAAAGAGTTGACCTTTCTAACCTTTCCACCGCAATTGAAATCTGTTGACAGATGCAAGATAAGTGTATGGCGATTACAAGTGATAAAATTGTACAATTTTTTTCCGGTAAGGGAAAGAAGCCCTGAAACACATGACCTTTTAATGTACACAAAGAAATTACCATACAAAAAAAAAAATCCAATATACACACAAAAAAATAGAAATTTATTTTAAAAATACTATGGCTAGATGATTTTAATGAACTTTTTAATTTTCGATTAGTGAATATAGTGTCCACTATATAATCTGCCAGGCTAACGTCTACAACACTTGGAAATAAGTTTTTAAATATTTTTGATACTTTATAAATTTTTATTTTTTATTTTTTTATTATTATTATTATTATTATAATAAAAATAAAACACAAAAATGAAAACTATTTTAAAATTTCATTATTATTCGATTTTTTTTTCTTCAGACTGTCTGACATTTATATTATTTATTATAGCAGTTAAAAGTTTATAATTAAATAATGTCTTAGTTTTATTGCATTTCTTATTGTACTATCCGGAGCAGATTTTCGGTAAAAGGGGCTAAATGGTTTTAAAAAAATAATACATGCTTAACATTTATTGATGAGTTCTGCGTTTAACTAATAAAACCACTTTTGCCTACAGAATTTAATTTCTTGAAATTTCATGAATTTATATCGATGGGTTGCTATTTTCAGTTTGCTATTTTTACTGCGGTAGACTGGTTGCCAAACAAATGGTTGGTAAAAAACAAACAAAAGAAATTATTTTTACTAAGATTTTTTTTTTAAATAATGATTTTAAAAATAGTTTTATTTAATTTGTAAATAAAATCCTAAAAGTTTCATTATATCCGACAATTATTTGATTTTTGCAAAAATATCCAAATTAATGTGTTTGTCACCGGAAAAAAAGTGAGTTATGTAATATTACGTTTTCCATTGTAAAATCTCCTAACGATTTGGTTACCAGCTGGCAATAATCAAAACAGTTTTTTTACCAAAATTTCGAACGTGTTAGAAATGAATGAAAAAATTTTGAAAAAATAAAAATAATTAAAAAAAAAATCTTTGATCGTTCCTCTTAACGTAAACATTTTAATAGAAAAGGTTCGTTTTTAGGTTTGGGACATTTTTTTTTTTTCGGCGATTTAGAGGAGGTACCTAACTTAATGTGCCCTGCTATTTAGCCCATAGCTGGAAGGAGAAGAGATGAATTAATACCTTTCCCCAGGTTGTTTGTTCATAAGTGAATACAACGAATTCAATTAGAATTCGTGTTTCTCCGATTTCTCATTCCGAGTCGATATCCATTCCACCAGAAGGGTTAAAAGAGAAGAAAAAGGGAAACACATGCAAGTTAGACGCTAAAGGTTATTTTCTATTGACCGGTCAAGAGTACTCTGGTTAAAAAAGTTTGAGTTTTGTTTAACGGCATATCAACTTTAATAGGCTATTTAAAGCCAAAAAGGCAGGGGTTGAACGTCTAGATGGTTTGTTTATAACTAGTGTTTATCGCAAACCTACGCTCACGGGTTTGTACACTAACTGGAATTCTTTTGTTCCTAAGTCCCGTAAGATTAACCTGATATCTACTTTAGTCCATCGTACCTTGACGAGTTGTACTCCTTGTAAACTTTGTCAAGTATTTGAGAACAATCATCTTATTTTAAGTGGTAACTGATATCCTACGGATGTCATTAGACGCGTAACAGAGCGTAAGATTAAACGCTTCAAGGAACCGGTAGTTATTGGTCCCAGTGTTTCTCCTATTTATTTGAAATTATCATGGCTAGGTTAAACACTTGTCGGTTGCATTACATCAGGTTTTTCGACTATCAGGTTACGTGTTATTTTTTTAGATTAATTCGGTGTTTCCATCTTTTGTCAAAGATGGTTTCTCCTACTTTAAAGTAGTTCGATTGTGTACAAATTAAAATGTCTGTGTGACGCTGAATACACGAACGGTCCAATCAGACTGGAAACCCGGATTTTATCAGCACATTCCCGACAATGATAAAACTAAGCAATCGGAGACACTCATGACTCAGTTTGCGCATGATTCGGCTTATGGCGGAATCATGTGCAACAAGACTGCAACGCAGACTGTGCAAGGAAATATGTAGACGATTCTTTCACAGTTTTTCGCAGAGCCCGGTACGCTCATCACTTACATGTGCTTGAAGCGCTTCATATGAAGTTACATCAACCGGCTCTGTGGAAACAAGGTAGCATTTTTTCTCGCACTCTTTGTTTATTTCGAGGATCGTGAGTAATTTTCTTTTTTATACTCCCTTAGAACATTTATTATTTTTTTGTCCGTGAATTATTTTGCTAATAAATTGCTTTAATCGTGTTCTATAGTTTTCGCCTCCTTACTTATTTCTTGTTTCCTGTGAGAATTGTCACTATCTCGTCATAATTATCGCCAACGTTTTCGTTCCAACGAAGTGTTAGCCGAAAGGAATTCTGCAGAAGAAAATGCCTTTGTGACTTTTCATATATATATATATATATATATATATATATATATATATTAAAAAAGGATTAATTCAATAATTAATTTTTTAATATATATTTGCTCTGTAATATTTTATTACATGGAGCTCTCTTCCTGTATCATTTTTTAATATTAAAATAAAATTTTTAATATTAATTAGGATCGGGTTTTTGGAATTTACCTTCCTGCTTTTTTCCCTTGGATTGAAGTATCTGAATTAAAATATATATATATATATATATATATATATATAGATAGATAGATAGATAGATAGATAAGTTTTGAAAGCTGTCACAATGTGTTTAGTAAAATAAAGGAAGGTAAAGAAGTTGTTGGGTATTACCTATACATTAATATTTCGAGATTAAAATCTCATCTTCAGAATGTTAGAAGAGCTTGTGTTTGAGTTTGTGCCTTTCAACAAATGGTCATTTCTGGTTGCTGCTGCTGCTGTCGTCAATTGTAGTGTGTGTGTGTGTTTGTGTGTTTATGGTGTATATATTTGTGTGATTGATAGTTAGGACCTTCTTATGGTCTGATGGTATTAGTCCGCTTTAATATGTGGTTTATCTAAGTATGTGTTGACCTGACTGTTAGTTTGACTTTGGCAAAAGTGGAAGAGGGCTTGTTATGATTAGTGTGTGTGTGTGTGTTGGCGCGCGCACGTGTTTATGTGCGTATACTTGTATTTTATTTTACTTTATTTTGTGTGTGTGTGTATAATATATATATATATATATATTATTTTGTTTTATGTATTTCATTTTATTTTTTCTCCCTTTTGTGATCTCCAAAATATTTTTGTAATTATTTTTTTTTTAAATATACAGTGTTTCGAGGCAGCAGATAAATTTCTAAATATATATTGTTAAATATAACAAACAATGAATGTCTGTTATGTTTAATCATGAGCCGTTCTAAACATCGTATTTTGACTTTGTCTAAATGCAATGTAATGTGTTGTGAGCAGATTGAAAATAAATCAAAACAACCCACACTTAATAAAATCACATTTCAATCTGGTCACAACACATTACATTGCATTTAGACATATGGTTCTGTTAACATTTTAGTCTCTCAGTCGGTGTGACGTCATAGAACCGAATTACAAGTTTATGATCTGCGTCTGCTATTCGGTGACTGTTATCGTCGCATAGCAATGTTTTATGTCAACACAAGAAAATATCATCTTTGATGGCGGATGTCTTTATGTTAATATCCCCGTAACCTCTCTGAAGATGGCTCATGTGAACCGAAAGCTTTGAACCAGCATAATAAAAAGTATCCAAATGTTGGACAATTTTTGTCTTTATTTTCACCTGAAATTAAAACCAATATACAATGTTTAGTACGGCTCATGATTAAACATTGTAGACATTGTCTGTTATATTTAAAAATATATGTTTAGAGAATATACACCGCACAGCGAAGCTTTCAGCTCAGCCATTTCCTAGCATGAAAATAAATTTTTTTTTTTTCCTCTCGGGTAGTTCGTCTTGGTTACATTGAAAACTTGTCCCATAATATATATAATAAAGATGAAAAGAAAATATAGTTGTAAGTTATACTACATTTATGAGTAAAAGTGCTCAATATTAGAGATAGAGCGTGTGAACACGGATCCATGATTGAACACAATTTCCAGGACATGAAGAATGCGTGCAAGCATGAAACAGATTGCGCCATTTGGTGTTAACCTCAACATCTTTTATATATATAATTTCAGATTAAACTTAGAAGGAAATAATCATTTTCAACAAGTCATTTTACGGTATGCATTCTCAGCCTCATTTAAACAAAATATGAGAAAAAATTCTAATCACAGAGGTTTGCTCTAGTAAAGGAATGGGTTGGGGGATATTGGTTTTTACAGGGTTAAGCTAGCGGAATTTTAGTAGTAATTATATGTATGTATATATATTAGGTAGTAAGAATTTATCCAAAAATAGTTGTATTCTATGGACAATGTTTCATTTTTAACTCTCTTTGTTTATGGGCCTTTTGTTTCGCATTGAATATAAAATAATTAGGGTACTGAAGGAGAAACCGCAAAGAATCTAAATAAAAGATTATATTAACACAAAAAAGACGTTTTACAAAACAATACGTCAGAAACGTTGGTTTGCCACCGTAACGACACAGGCTACGATTTTAATTAAAAAAATGCTACTCTTATCAGAGTAAAAAAAAAAATAACTCACTACATCGTAAATGTCTAGAGAGTGCTTTAATCGCTAGGTCATCCACAGTAAATTTACTCCTTGCTCTTACAACATTTTAACATTCCTAATAGATTTTTTAATATTACAGTGTGGAATACCCACTAATAAAAGGGATGGAAAGAAAGACTGAGTTTGGTTAGATGAAAAAAAGAAATTCTAAAATTCCCAGCACTCCTTTTTTAGTCCGATTTTGTGTGTGTGTGTATATATATATATATATATATATATATATATATAACGTAGAATACTTGGTATATAAGTCAGGGAAATTCCGATAAAGACGAAATCGAAAGAACTCAATGTTAAATTTATTTATTTATTCAATTTAACAGAGTAATATAATTTAGAAAAAAATTTAGGCATTCTAAAATTTTATGGGTAATACATATTTCGCAGCCGGAAAAAAAAAGGCTGCTCGTCAGACCCAAAAGATACAACTGTTGAATCTTTTGGGTCTGACGAGCAGCTTTTTTATCCGGCTGCGAAATACTTATTACCCATGAAATTGTAGAATATCTAAAAAATTTTCAAAACTATATATATATATAAAATGATAAACAAATACATACTTTTGACATAATTCTCTTTCCTTGGCAATGTACTTATTTTTATGGAGAATACTAATCCGACATT
The DNA here is from genome assembly GCA_037127315.1 of Ascarosepion bandense. Taxonomy (NCBI): domain Eukaryota; kingdom Metazoa; phylum Mollusca; class Cephalopoda; order Sepiida; family Sepiidae; genus Ascarosepion; species Ascarosepion bandense. The sequence goes on from JBBBDQ010001581.1 coordinate 5,329,383, forward strand.
ATGTTGTGATTGATTTTTTATTTTTTTTTCACGGTTTATCAACACTTTGTAGTTTATTTGAAGCCGAAATATATTTCGAATTGTAGAGGGTTGTTTACGTTACCTGGTGTTCCCAAATGGAACTACATCTAAATACTGATCAGACTCGAACACCATTTTACTTTGATGTCAGCATGCAGTGAACATTTCAGATCAAAATTCAGCGATTGCATTAGGCTATGGACTTACTGATCCACATTCATACATAAGGTGCATGTAAAAGTTTAGTGTTTTCTCTCTTTTTTTTTTTTTTTTTAAATCAGTTTCCTAATTTTTCACTTGAACAATAACAGGGCGCTGATAATTTTTGCATACGTTTTATCTAAACGATCGTGTGCTGAAAAGTTATCGGCCATACTTCATTCTCCAAATCATTATTTCAAAGACAGATCCTGTTACTGATTTTTAGAAAATTGGTTCGGCCAAATAGCTTTTCGGCACTTTTTTTTGTATATATATATATATATATATATACACACGCAAACAAACAAGAAAAAATTCTTATCGATTTATTACCGTTTTTGAGAATCTTTGCCAATTTCGCTTTCGTCGGGAGTTCTCATATTTAAAACGAAAATGAATATCTACCATTCTGTTAAAGCAGTTAGATTATTCTAGAATAAGAAGCCAAATTTTATCTTTTTTACAAATCAGAAACTAAATCTTTTTTTTTTCCTTTCGGATGAGCGTGGTACCTTGTAATCAAATTTGATATTGAACTTTTCATCCAAGATTCCTTAAGTGATCGACAAACTTACTGGTGCCAAATATGGCCTCTTTAATATCCATTTCGCCATGTCTGTTTTGTGGGGCATGTCTTTCTAAGTAGATTCCAATCCTTCATTGAGAGGATACTTCTTCCTATCAAATACTAATTTAAAAATCACATAAAGGAAAGTTTTAAAACGACTAGGAACTATTATCAGGGATAGACTTAAACGAAAAAAACTTAACACTACTCAGAAGAAATGCAATGAATTGCGTAATTACAGTGTTCCTCCTGAAAGAGTTTCTCTACTATAATTTTTGCTGGGAAATTCTCTTTGATTCTCGTCTTGCTAATTTTTATGATATTGCAATCGATGCTTGAAGGGCAGGTTGGTGTTCTTACTCTTTTAGTGACAGGCTACAACTCGGGGTGTAATTTGCTTACTTCTTTCTTGCTGCCCACCCACCCTTTTTTTTTTTCCAAAGTTCGTTGGAGAGGAAATAGAAAGTTGAAGTGTTTTTGTTTGTTTTTTTTTTGTTTTGTAATTCGTCTGACCACTTCGACGGTAATATAGAAACAAAATATGACTCTACTTGCTTCTGCAATTTTTCTTCCTATTTTTCTAAATTGATTTTGTATTCCTAAACAATTAAGAACTTTCTGTCTGATTTTTTTTTTAGCATGAGGTGTTAATATTTACCTGCATTGCTGTCGTTGCCGTTCCACGGCCGTTATGTTCTTCCACCTTCTTCAGCAGCCATAGCGTGTAGAAGGCGGGAAGAGGGTGCGACGACCTCGAGCATCCGTATCGGGAGGGTATCCAATCAAAGAGTGAAATAAAAATTTAGTTTTTATTTAATTTGAATAAAGTGTTTATTTCATGTTTCATTTGTTTTTATATATTTAAAAGGTCTTTTTTTTCCTCATATTTCACAGTACTACGCCCTCTATATTTGCTTCTGAGGGGTATACAATCAAGGAATTTGTTTCAGCAATCACCAAATCTCTGCATATCTAAGAAAGACAAACATTAGGTTTAAGGCTCCTGGTACAAAAGTGTCCACGAGACAAAAGCTTGTTTGATTAAAGCGTTGATTTGTGAATTTGGTAATTGTGAGTTCAGTCCCTAAGCTGGGCAGTACTGAGTAAGAACAAGACGCGATAATTCCAGACATGGTTAGCTGAATAGGAAGAATCTACCGATGTATATGAAATAAAGGGTTAATTGAAAAAATTCCTGATGCTTGCCTTGATCGACAGACACCAAAGCATTAGTCCAAATGTAAATCTTTCTTTATTCTGACACTTAAATCACGTGACCCGACTAGTTGTTTCATTTTTCTAATTGCTGGATATATGCATATTCAGAAATTTAGTTTAGTAAAAATGAAAGTAAGTAATGTAACCGGATGTGCGTTGTGGCGCAGTGGATATCGGCTCGGAACGAGAAATAGGGGAACCGAGTTCGAATTCCAGTTGAATTCCATGCATTCACTTACGCGCAAATACCCTTGGGAAAGGTATTAATCCGACTCTTCCCTCCAGTTATGGGTTAAATAATAGGACGGATTGGGTTCTATAGCCTTGGTCGGCAACCAGTCTACCGCAGAAAGCAATGGCAACCTACTGTGGGATAATCTTCTGCCCAGTCAGTCATGCCTCTTTCGAGACATGATCGCCCAAGCGTGTATCGCGCATGGCACTAAACTGACTGAAGTAATGTTATCGTACTAGCAAACTATGAATAAAAATCTATATTACTTGGTTCTACTTACTGGCTAAAACAGTATAACCCGAATATAAGAGAGATTTTCGCTGGTCCCAAATTAGAGCCTGTGGTAATGTACATAAAATAGACAAAACCCGGATATAAGACGACTTTTATCCGGTCCCGACAACTCTCTTACATCAGGGTTACACTGCATATTCTCTGTGGTCGATGTTCAAAACCTAGACCTTCGAATGTCGATTTTCAAGTCAGGTGATAGAAGCGCAATAACAAAGGGAAAAAGACCCTTACATAAAAATTGTATAAGGCGAACCAGTAATTTCAAGACAAATGAACGAAATAATCTCAATCTCAAATATAAGAGAAGGAAATTCCGACAAAGTTCAAACTGGGATATAACATAAGTTATATAAGAATATGAGTTTCTAACATATTTGACTATAAGAGCAATCATAAATTCACAGTTAACAAAAAAAAAAAATGCTGTTTTAGATTTAATCCCGTTTGGGACTATTCAAATATTTAGGTTGGGAAAGTTTGGATCACAGAATGTAATTCGAGAAATCTCACTTTTCCAGATTTTTGTAAGCTTAATTTATACATGCAAAGTAATTGCCACTTAAAATAATATCACCTCTCTTCAGAACGTAAGTAATTAAGGCTCACCACAGTTTCCTTTATTTTATAACCTGTGGAGTAGTTTGATGTTGCCTTCTACACAGATTCCTTTTCTTAATTATTTGTGAATTGCAATGACTTCTTGGGAGAGGTTCTGGTCTGGTTTCTTGTTGCTTTCTGTACCGTTTCGATTCATTGATTCATTTTCTACGGTTTATCAACCCATTGCAGGTTATTTAAAGTCAGAATTTTAATTTTTTAGGTTTGTAAGAAATTGTTTAAAAATATACAGCTATAAGTCACGACATTGTTTAATTTTGGTCATCGTACGGAAACCGATATTTCAACGTGATGTGGCCGTACGGCCTGCCATTTCGAGTTCAGAGTTTTATACTTTTAGACTGATTACTAAGGCTACAGAATCCAGTTTGACCTATTTATGACATTTTAAAAGGTGGGAAAAATTGAGGAAGAATGTAATCTGAAACACTGAGGACCAATGGGCGAAACACTTTAAGTCAGCAATCTTTTTTTTCTTTTTTAATATTACATTTTTTAGATTTTTTTTCTTTACTTTAACATATGAGAATTTACTTTTCTTTTTTTTCTTTTTATACTATATATTTCTTTTTCTGTACTATATATTTCCATGGAATATCTGGTCGGGGTGATCCTACCATTCAATTCGAGGTTCTTCACAAAATCCAAAGGAGGATCAGCAATGTAATAGATCCTGACCTGACATCTCAACTTCAGTCACTTTCTCACCCACATGACGTGTCTGACCTCTGTATTTATATCTACAAATATTTTCATAGCTACTGCTCTGACGAGCCTTTTTTTCCTGGTGCCTCTATCACATGAATTAAAGCGTGCTACAAGATTGGCATCAAGGTCCCACCCTTTACTGTTGAAATATATCGGTGTAAATTCACTTCTACTCGAATAGTTTCTTTTCTCGCACTTTCCGCCTATGGAACTCCTTTTCGTTTATTGCTTCCCTGATAGCTAAAATTTCTAAAAATTTAAATGCAACGTCAATTGCCATCTTCTTGAATCCCGTTCATCTTTTATCCTTTCCTCAGTATCCCTTGTACCCCAGTCTTTACTCTCACTATTAGTAGCCCCGTCTTGCTTCAGATGATTAAAAAATAAATGAAATTCAATCTAGAGCAAAAATAAACTGTTTAAATTGTACCCAATAGTACCTTTTTCTTTTATTGTAATTAATATCATTTTTTAAGGCACTCGTCACGAAATGTCGCATAATGGTGGAGTACAATTTTGTGTGGTGCATTCTTCGCGCCAGTGAAGTTTTCTCTCAGTTGTGAAGGTAAACCTATTACAATTAAAACGCTATGTCATTTGGCTTCTAAGCATATTGATATATCTTTTGCCTTTAATGAGCCGATAGACTAGGTATTAAAATGTCTATTTACTACTATTCTTAAAACTTTTATTTTATTTTAGTAAGTACCTCGATCTTGTTCTTTGTTCCTATGAATGAGGTGTGCAGCCACTACAAGCAAAGGTGAACTTTCAAACTGAGCGACAGTTTTCCCTGATTGCAAGATCGGTGTTAGTGTTTCATGCGTGAAGAGACGAAGACTGACAGATTTGGCTAATTTTCAGTTGCTCTTTCTTTTGCTTTTTAAAAATTAGTTTTGCCTTCAGCAATTCGACACGTGGACACCGAAGCATCTACTTGTGGCCACCCGACAGTTCAGAGGAGCGTGCTAACCAGCAGACTATGATTAGGTGGTTGTAAAATTTAAAAAAAATATATATGAATGCGTATAAAAGAAATCTGTATAGGAATTTATAAATCTACCATCCGCCCGTGCATTGAATGCTGCTGCCCTATCTGGTCGGGTTCCCCTGCTGTTCTCCTCGGGCTTCTTGATAAGGTTCAGAGGAGGGTCTGTAATGTGATAGATAACGACTTGGCAGACCGCCTGCAGTCTCTCTCCCACCGGCGCGACGTGGCTTCCCTGTGTCTCTTCTATAAATACTTTCACGGCTTCTGCTCCGATGAACTTAGATCACTAGTGCCCCCTAAATACGAATTTGAACGAGATACTAGATTAGCAACTAGATCCCACCCTTTTACAGTGAAACCGATAAAATGCAGCCGTAACTTCTACTCCAACAGTTTCTTTCCTCGCACTTCCCGACTGTGGAATTCTCTTCCAAACGATTGCTTCCCCGACGGCTACAATCTCCAGGAGTTTAAATGTAAGGTCAATAGACACCTCCTAACACACTAACCTGCTCTCATTCTATCAAACACTCTTCCCTTCTGCTCAACCCTCATCCTCGCTATCCTTACTCATCTGTCACCTTCCTCCTGACATTCCCTATGTCTAATCACTCCTTCTCTTTACCTTTCCCTATGTAGCCCCATGCGCAATAGTGGCAGTGGAATGCCTTGCTTGGGGTGAGATGATTAAAAAAAAATTTACCGAAATTATGTGTAGCGTTCTGAGTACTTTCCACATTGGTTTTTCGTTTCCAATGAAAAAAAAAGGGGGTGCAGAAAGGCGAGAAATAATGTTGGTACAGTTTCAGGCTAAAAGTAAGTATGGGTTTACTTGCTAAGATTATGGAATAGATTTTAGCATCCCTTGGGGAAACTATCCTTACATTTCAGTTATTTTAAACGCCTAGATGGAAACAAATTTTATTGATTGTTTTCTTTTAATATAATTAAATATAATATAAGGTGCCTCCAAGATCTGTACGGTTATTTTAAACTGTTGGGCCCGTAGAACTGGTGTGTGTGTGTGTGTGTGTGTGTGTGTGTGTGTGTGTATAAATCGCGGAAAAAACTGCATAGTATTAATAAAATAGACCCTAAACTTAATAAAAACGAAGTTTTTCCATCAAAATGTTTGTTACTATTAAGAGGAAAGAATATTTTTTTAATTATTTAAAAAAAATTTTTAATCCCTTCTAACACGTTCGAAAGTTTGGTCAAAAATCTTGTTTTGATTTTAGTTCGCGGGTAACGAGAGTTTACAACGGAAAATGTAATATTGCATAACTCATTTTTTTCCAGTGACAAATATTAATTTCGAAATTCTTGAAAAAATCAAATAATTGTCTGGCGAAATTTTTTTTTTACATATGTTATTCCCACCTCTGCGTAAATTCATGAAATTTTTAAGAAATTAAATTATATTGGGAAAATTGGTTTTATGAGTTAAACGCAGGACTCACTGGGGAATAACGTAAGTCGTATTATTTTATTCTATTTATTTATTTATTTTTAAACATTTTGTCTCTATTTCCGAAAATCTATTCCCAATAGTAAAATGATGAAATGCAATATAACTATGACATTATTTAATTTGATAAGCTTTTAATTACTTTAATAAATATAAATTAACGACGTTATAGGCTAAAGAAAAATTATTTTTCGATAAATAACGAAATTTTGAAAAAAGTTTTAATTATAATAATTTATAAAGTTTCAAAAATATTTGAAAAATACTTCAAATATTTATTAAGGTTAGTTTATAAATTTATTAATTGAAGATTATATCTACTAATCGAAAATTTAAAAGTTTAATACTAACCGTCGTGTCTTGCTATTTTAAAAATTTTTATTTTTTTTTTGCGTATTTGAAGTCTTTTTTTATGGTAATTTCTATGTTTAAATTAAAATATCATGTATTTCAGAGTTTCTTCCCCTTTATAGGAAAAATTTTGTACAATTATGTCACTTGTGATTGCCATACATTTATCTTATTACGGATCTGTCAACACATACAGTGGAAAAGGTCAGAAAGTTGAACTCTCTGTTTACGAAATAGTTTTATTCTAAATTTCACACTATAAATAATGAATACTTTTGTAAATCAGAATAATTTAACATTATTTTTGAAAAATTAACAAATTTAATGTGTCACAAATGTATATTTTATTTTTACATGATTTTTAAAACCGAGAATTTACTTTTGTTTACAAATGTGTCAATCGCTTAAAAATTGCCCAAAATTTGAAAGATTAAAAATTTGAAAAATTTTCGATTCCAATGGATATAATTTCTGTTTGAAATAAACCGGAGTATTTTGCTTGCTGGAAATAGTAAATTTAATCATTTAACTTTGAATTAAAACTAAAATAACTTTCAAAAATCATAGTGTGGAATATCTAATAACAAAAGTAATAGAATCAAAAAGAAAAAGAATATAAATGAAATCGATTAGATTATATATTAATTAAAAAATGAATATTCCCAGCGTCCTTTTTTTTTTTTACACCATTTGTTCTTTTGCTAAGATATCTATCTATCTATCTATCTATCTATATATATATATATATATATATATATATATATATATATATATATATATATGTCTGTGTGTTTGTGTTTCCATTCTAACGAACCGTGCTTCTCCGAAACTCTTGGTCCGATTTCAACCAAAATTGACTCACTTGTCGATCATAACATGAACCTTTGATGTACACAAAAAAATTTTCGAATCGATTTACAGGGTACGGAAGAAATCACCGAAACATTTAGAATTTACGAACACTTCTCCTCCGAAACGCCTTATGCGAATTCAACCAAAATCAGGTAACTTGTATATCAAGGTCCGAACCTTTGATATATACAAAAATTTGGATGATTTTTGGATGTTTTTTTTTTTTTTTTCAATGGACACACAGGGTGCGGCAAAAATTAATGGAAAATGTTGCTTTTTGTGATCGTTTATTTCTCCGAAACGCTTAGTTGTATTCAAACAAAAGTCTGGTCATTTTTGTAACCTCTACCTTTTCATATGCTATAACAATTTCACGTTTTCTACAAGGTGCCAACCCCTCCGACGTTGCAGGGACAATGTATTCACTTCTGCGTCACAACGTCATCGCATCACATTACAGGCTCCCGTAACGACAGTCCCCGTTCTTCCAATTAATTGTACCTGCATCATTCCCGTTTATTGGCAAAATTGACCAAGCATGAATCCCGTTTTACAAATACAAAAAAAAAAAAATTCTTCACATTTTTTTAACTTACGCGTCACTGCATACTAGAGCTTTTAAGCACTTGACCTTACCATTTCAACATAACCACTAAAAAACCTCGAGCAACGCCGTGCTATACTGCTAGTGTGTATGTATATATATATATATATATATATATATATATATATCATAAATGACCGGTCTTTAATCCACAAAGACACATGATCAGAGGAAAACACAGACTTAAATGTCTTTCATTTCTAACGCCTTTCTTTGAACTGCCAAGGATAAAAAGCCAGGTGCTTTCTCTTGCCTCTCGCAATTTTAAACCGAGCTTAACGCCGAACAGCAACAACAACAACCTGTTTGAAATCTCACAAAGCGAATGCTTTTCACGAATTAACCAATTGAGCCGACCTGTATTTTACATCTTTCCGGCAGGCCCTGATGCGTGAGCGTCGCTCAGTCGACAGCTGTTGCTTACAACTCACAACTTTGTATCATCTGACGATTAATTATATAATTTATATATTTTTTAAAATCATTTTCTGCTGTTTAAACTTCGAAAACGTACTTCAAATTAATATACGTACAAAGCTGTACCAATAAATCTATGTCTTGACACGTGGTTAGGAGTTTAATTTTGACCTGACAATTTATGATTATCGAAGTGTAGCGACAAGAAAGGAGATTGTTAAAATATATATAAATATTTGTTGTTTAACATTTCACACAAGGAGGTACTGAAAAATTCTCCGCGTAGCCAAGAAGCCCTTCAAAACTTATATAGTTAATTTGTGTGTGCGTGTGAGAGAGAGAGAGAGAGAGAGAGAGAGAGAGAGAGAAAGCAAGCAAATAAGGACGCTAGAAGAACAATGATCGATGTAATGTGTGTGTGTGTGTGTGTGTGTGTGTGTGTGTTTGGGCAGCAATTTCTCTTTTATTCAGGTTTCATTAAAAATGACAAAGTATTATGGTTAAGTTTTTATGTAATCTCACATAGAGAGTTGAATATATGGATCGGATTCCGACAAGTTAATAGAATAAAGAAAAAGAACAAATCGGAAACGTATATCACTCTAACCTGTTTCACTTTTATTAATTCTTCAGAGACTGAAAGAAAAAAAAAGACAGTATATTGGTATGTCGTGATTTAGGGTTAGTTTGTATTGGTCAGATGTGTCACGTGTACTAAAACAATAGATAATTTTTAAATGTATGTGCGTGGAATATTTTGTATGCCAAAGTGTATAATAGAATATGTGTATATTTGTATAGACACTCTTGTCTATTTAGGTGTATGCTGAAAGGTAACGTTAGTTAATATGTGTATATGCAATGTCTATATGCATATTGTCTCGTGTATTAAAGTAATCAACAATTATTAAATATTTTTGTGAGAAATATTTTGGACGGTAAAGTGTGATAGTGAATGTGTGTATTTATTTAGAAACTTTTGTATGATATATATATATATATTGCGTGTATTTTGGCAGCATTTTTTCATTAATGCAGGTTTCATTGAATAATATAGACATGTTTTGTCTATTAATTTTGTGTAGGATCCGTTCATAACGTCTGATGTACTTGATGGTGATATCGTTGAAAGACAACAAAAAATCACAGCAATTGTTGATTTTTTATCGGGTCTAAGCTTTCGCCTCACATAAGCCATTATCAAAGAATAAATATTGACACACAGTAAACATAGAACATTTAAGTTATTAACAATAAAGAGAATTAAATTGAAAATATAAGTCCATCCCTACCGTGGCGGATGGCCGAAGACAGTGACAAAATAGTGGCGTTGTGGTCCCTGGTCTGATTACAGGCATCTGAGTACGTTATTGGAAATATCAAAATTGATTGTATTCAAACCAGGTTTAAATTGTTTAATGTAGTTAGCTTCCAGGATTTTTAGTTTCTGTTTATTTTCTTGTTTAAGTATGTACGTCTTATCAACGAGCGTTTTTCTCAGAAGTGTTGTTTTAAATGTCGGAATATATTTGAATTTTCATTTAAGTGCAACGTCAGACGCATATATATATGTGTGTGTGTGTGTATATATATATGTGTGTGTGTAAGAAATATATATTTTTGAAAAGTTAAACAAATGTTACTACTTTCTCGCGACTTAAAAAGTTTATATATATATATATATTCGGCTCCGAATGAGAAATCTGAGAACCAAGTTCGATTTTCAGTTGAATTCGTTGCATTTACTTACTCGTAAATAGCTTTACGAAAAGCATTAATCAATTTCTTCTCCCTCCAACGATGTGTTAAACAGCAGGACAGATTAGGTTCTTTAGCCTTGGTTGGCAACCAGTATACTGCAGAAATAAATGTCGATATACTGTGGGAAAAATCTGCTTCGTCACTCATGGAGAGACTTGATCGCCCAATCGTGTATGATGTATTGCACTTTACTGACAGTTGCCTCGCCCGAAGGATGAAGGGGTTTGCGTTGGGTCAGCAGCCCTACATGCAAAAAAAAAAAAAAAAAAGACAAGTTACAAAAGCATCTACGGCACTGTCGCAATATAAAATGTCGTTCTTGTTGTGAGTCGCAGTAAAAGAAAGTTTGATAAACGCTGGTTTATAGGCATTGAAACCAACGGAGACACTTATTAAGCTTGACATGATAGTGAAAAGTCTGGTTATGAATTATGTTTAAGAGGCCATAAACCTGCTAAAACATGTATGGGTAACCAAATTCCTGAACCAGAGCTTGACCCATATGTCAAGGGCATAAAGACAGGCGGTACGATATGAGACTGTTAAAATTTGGTGTTACGTAACTCTATTTCGTCTTAATTTCCTGGAATACTGAAGATGTGTTCTCAAAACTCATAATTTCATATATGAGTATAATCGCTGGTTGCTCGTTTCCTGAGTAGCGAGTATTCCCGTAGAATTCTGTGGTCATCAAACTATTTGTCCTGGGATTCTCTAAGCGAGCAGTAGGGGGTGCGGGATTTTTTTTTTTTTTTTGTTCTTCAAATATTTTTCTGGTAACAGTTCTGATGAGCTTTACTAACTTGACTACATGAATTAAAGCGTGCAACCAGATTGGCACGTGCGTTGTGGTGTAATGAGTATTGGCTTGGAATGAGAAATCAGAGAACCGAGTTCGAAATCCACTTGAATTCGTTGCATTCACATACATGCAAACACCCTTGAGAAAGGTATGAATCCGTCGCTTCTCCCTCCAACTGTAGGTTAAGTAGCAGGACAGTTTCAGTTTTATAGAATTGGTTGGCAGCCAGTCTACCGCAGAAAGTAATGCCAACCTATTTCGGGAAAATCTTCTGCCTAGTCAGTCATGTCTCTTTTGAGATATGATCGCCCAAGCGTGTATCACGTATAGCACTTAACGGACTGATATAGTTTGGCGACAAGGTATCACTGTTTTACTGTTGAACTAGCTACATGCAACAGTTACTTCTATTTTAGTAGTTTCTTTTCTCGCCTGTGGAACACCCGCTTTCTTGCTTCCTTGTCGCCTACAATTAAAAAATGTGAATGCAACGTCAACCGCCATCAATTGTCATTTTTTTTTTATCCTGTTCCTTTATTGTCTATTTCCTCACTTCTCACAAACGTCTTTTCATTCCCTTTCACCCACTGCGTCATAGTGGTATTATCGCCTTGTTTGGGGTGAAATGATTAAAACAAAATTTTAAAAAAATAACATAAAAATTATAAAGGAATACATAATTTTATTTTTATTTTATTTTATTGTCTGAAGTTAAAAATGCGTACGTTTGGTTGTATATGGCTGATATTAGTTGGTCAAGATGCGGCTCTCACCACGCAGACAGACAGCCGACTTCTGATGGAGAAATTGCTAGGTTTACAAATAAAATATTAAAATAAAATTAAGCGCATATATGTATTTACAGTTCTAGATTAGTTTTGTTTTGAATGTACATGAGAGCTAATAGAAAGAATTAGGGTGTGTTTATATGGATATGGGGGGGAGGAGGCACTAGAAATGGAGCTTCGGAGCCAAGCGAGCAGCAACTAGAAAAGTTTTGTGCACAACTAGATTAGTGTGTCAGAGGTTTGAATTTTAGTCTTGTATTAGTAATTTCTACCCGAAAGCCTATCCAAACTGATCTATCGGGGTGTAACATCGTCATTCGTGTAGGTCTTTGACAAAGTTGTTGGGCTTTAAAGTTTATTCTTGTGTTCTTTCTTGAAGTTAGATTCTTCTCGGGCCAAAAATTGCTGCAGCCTGCGGAAAGCACTTTCGATCTAAAAATATTAAATTTCCCCAAACTCTCAGCTCGAGATTCATACTGTGGGTCAAATAAAATATGAGTCATTGCGCAAACTCAAGGACCCAGTCAAGTATGAAAGGTAGGGACGTGACTACACAGTGGGATGCCAAGCGCTGGAAGATGTTCATCAAAGATGAATCACTAATTAGAATTCTAACTGTCCATCTTTGATGGTAAATTCTGTTCAGATCAAAGACGATGACAGTAGAATTTCTATATTATATACCTGACTGTGTTTTTCAACACAGACAGGTTCAAAGAATTTGGTCGAGTTTATACTCGGCACACTCGCATAACAACACATCTACATACACACCTATCATATCTTAAAACATCAAAAGACCTACTTCTCTTGAGCTCATGACATTTACTTATATATATTCGTTTCTTTGTTTTTTCTCTTTTCGTCTCGAATTTTTTTTTTCATTCTTTTTATTTCATATCATACCATTTCTCTACCATCCTGTTTGCAGACTCTTTTAATCTCTTTTCTTTTTTTCACTTGTTCAGATTCATCTCTACCATTTCTTATTCTTCTCCCACTCATTACCTTCTTGTAAGATCTCTCTCTCTCTCTCTCTCTCGCTCTCTCTCTAACTCTTTCCCTCTCACTTTTTTTTTTTACATTTTTTCTTCAGAAACTCTTTCGCCTTTTTACCATTTCTTTTTTCACCCAGTCTGCTTTTGTTTTCAATGACATCGCTTCTTCCCGAATTCACTCTCTACACATTTTCTTCTGACTATAAACGTTTTATTTAGTGGGTCGGCGTATTTGAGTCGACATGCTTTAAAAATAAAAAAATCATCTACCACCGTAGGTTGTGCAAGAGGCGAGAGTATAAACCTGTTGTGACGCACAAGGAGTATTTAAAAAAAAAAAAAAAAATTTAATCATTTCAGCCCAAGCAAGGCGGAACCACCACTAGCAAGCAGGGGGTTACAGTAAGAGAAAAGACTGACTGCAGGGGGAATATTGAAGAAAAGAAAAATATGAATGGGATTCAAGAAGATAAAAGATGACAACTGACGTTGCATTTCAATTTTTAGAGTAAGGAAAGGAAAGCGAGTTCCACAGGCGGGAAGTGCGAGAAAAAAAACTATTCGAGTAGAAGTGACGGTTACATTTAACTATTGCTATGTTCAAAGGGTGGGGCCGAGATGCTAATCTAATGGCACGCTTAAATTGACATGGTAATTCAGCCTAATTCATATAAATAAGAAGTAAAAAATAGCAATAAAACTGATAACGCTATTTTAGCAAATGTGGGAGATTCCTTTTGTATTGAAATCCAAAATGCATCAATGGGTACCATCGACTGGTGGTCAATTCTTCTTCTTCACACAGCTGAAGTTCACTATTAGAAGGCACATTTATGAAGGGATTTCGAATCCAGTCATACTTTCGCGGTACACATAAGAGGATCGCGGTACGGTGGCTGAAAATCAGTGGGCTAGACGGATATTAATAAAATATGTTAGAATGTTTTTGTGCAGGTCGATAAAATAAACCAGGAAGAGGGTAGGGACGAAGAGAGAGGGGGAGATACCGGAGGTGATCCCCTCATTGATCTCATTTAACAAATTGAAATACATATATAAGGGGTTGCAATTTTATTTCAAGGATGCGCGCTTGACGTACTGGTTATTGGCACAGGAAGTCAGATCGGCATGCCGAGTTCAAATTCTATTCGAGGTCTTTGCGTTCATATATTTCGCACAAAACCTTTCTGAAAGGTATAAATGTATTTTCTTTGCGTCTACAAATTAAATATCAGAGCATACAGGCTCCTTAATCCTTGGTTGACAACGAGTCTAGAAGTAAGAAACCTGAATTCAAGAAATGAGTAGGGCTGTTTATAAAATTCTTAGCAAACTGTGTACCATTTGTTACTGCTTCCTTTGGAAATTACACAAATCTTCAAATGATAACCGCTCAGTTTAAAAAAAGAAAAAAATTGTTCGACCCTCACACACCGTAATCGACCGGAGAGTCCACTATATATATTTCTTCATTTGTAAACGAGTTATTACGCGCCCTAGGTTTCTACTATGTGGTGTCAATAATTATTAATAATAGTTATTGCAAATCGTCTGAAGACACCATACGGTAGAAACCTAGGCCGCGTAATAACTCGTTTACAAATGAAGAATATTAAAAAGTTCTACAATATTATTGTATCGAAAATTTTTTAATACAACTGTATACTGGTCTAATTTTATTAAGACCAAAAACTATCTACATTATATATATATATATATATATATATATATATATATTTGGCTGTCATTTGAAATGAAACAGTTTGTAGGAAATTAATAAAACGCTTCTGAAATGTTAATAACATTTTAGTTGAAATAGGCACCCAGTTGATGAATGGCTCTTCTCCAACATAAATTCTCGATCCTATTTATTAAAAAATGTTCTCATCCCTTGATGCGATAAATTTCAAATCCGTAGATTACCACTTCCTTATTGATAAATGTTTTATTGCGTATGAAAAGCTCAAAATGCATGATAATCAGTAGGAGAAAAATCAGGTGAATATTGAAGCACTCAATTTATCCACAATACGAGGTTGCTGTTATTGTTTCCCCTAGAGGCGAGAATGAAAAATGAGTAACTTTTTTGAAAGATCACCATACAGTAACCATTAACTTTTTAGGGTGTAGTGGCGGTTTTAAGTATTGTTTTGATAAGTCACTTACATCTGACCACTGGCCTACTCTCCCACTCTCATCGAGTAAGATTACTCGACATTGTTTCATTGTAATTATTTCTATTGGACTTATGCATAACAATATATTGAAAGGAAAATATTTATTAAAAAAAAAGTAAAGAATAAGTTATATACACTAAGTATGTTAGACGACCGGATCAACAACCAACCAAAACATGTCATTTCATGTGTCTCAATCTAATATTATATATTAGGAATGAGCAATCGAAGAATTTACTTTGTTACATTCTCTTATGCGTAAATACCCTTGCCAAAAGTTATGAATCCACTTTTTCTCGTAGGAGAGACTGGGTTCTATAGCCTTGATTGGCAATCATTCTAGAGAGTGACTCGATATAATCATCAATTTCCTAGAAAATCTGGGCCACTCATGGCCGTAGCCCAGATTTTCTAGAAAACGTAGAGTGAGATAAATCAGTAGTTGGAAATGCACAGTCTATCGGCGCATGGAATGAGAGAGGGGAAATTATAGCGTGTTATATATATATATATATATATATATATATATATATATATATATATATG